>MJUT01065410.1:72689-95525 GCA_002080005.1 Gigantidas platifrons | reverse complement strand
AGGACGCATTTGTGTCAGTCAACTGAAAACCAGGGTATTACCCGCCATATTTTTATTGACATCTGGCGTCGTTTGATATTTCTAATATTTCGAGCAGTTAGGCGTTTTGTACATGTTTTATTGGTTAAGTTACACCAAACACATGATCATTAACAAAGTTACGATGAATATTATGATCAAATTAATTCAGATGTTGCTTATTTTTGTATTTGAAATACGGTCTCGCGATCGTTTACAAAATGACAGTGACGCCATGACGGTTTTTATGATTATCTCCCTTTCCCCGCGTGACTGCAGATCGGAACTCTTCAATGTCGGCGGCTTTCCCACTGGACCGGGAAAAATGAGCAATCTCAATAGAGGACCTTCGATAGATGCTTCCTACCAAATTTCGGTTCATTTGGCTAAGCAGTTTCAGAGGAGAAGATTTTTTAGAAATTGACCAATCAGAAACAAGGATTGCCTATGGCTGTCATGTTTGTTAACGGATCGTAGCGAAATTAGAGATCTTAAGAGAGGACCTTCAATAGATGTTTCCTACCAAGTTTCGGTTCATTTGGCCAAGCAGTTTCAGAGTGGAAGATTTTTAGAAATAGATGAACCAGAAACAAGAATTGCCTATGGCAACCATGTTTATTAACAGATTGAAACAGAATGAGCAATCTTAATAGAGAACCTACCATAAATGCTTCCTACCAAGTTCCGGTTCATTTGGCTATGCAGTTTCAGAAGAGAAGATTTTTTAAGAAATTGACCAACCAGATAAAAGAATTGCCTATGGCAGCCATGTTTGCTAACGGATTTGGACAAAATCAGCATATTTATAGAAGACCTTCCTTAGATGCTTCATGTTTAAGTATCGGTTCATTTGGCCAAGCGGTTTAAGAGAAGATTAAAATGTGAAATATTAACAAACGACAGAAACAGACACCAAGTGATGGTAAAATCTCATGAGGCCTTATTGCCAGATGAGCTAAAAATGTGGGATTTCCCACATTGGAAATGTCTAGAATGAACTCTGCCTTTTGTCAGATGCAGTCACATATCATTAATGTTTTTTTTTATCTTTTCAATATTTAAAGTAATACTTAACTGCAAAACATGATAAAAACAAAATCTGCAGATATTATCCTTTGAATTTTTGCATAAACAATGTGTAATTAAAAAAAACAATTTTATAAACAGAAAACATGTTTTTATCCAAAAGAATTCATTTTTCTTCGTGATTAAAGTAAATGCAGGTCTTGCCTTGATGTATTTCATGACAATTGTTGACTAAATCCGAAAAATAATTGCTTAATTTATTGCACATTCGATGTAAATTGAAGAGGAAGCCTTATGCTATATCCCCATTGTCAGATAATAATCTTGCCAAAGTTATTTCTTACCTTTCTGCATCCTCTATCAAGTTGGTAAATTTGCTATTTACCAATGTTAGACAGTCTATGATGGCCTAAAAATAAAAAGATTGGAATATACATCACATATTGAAATACTGAAAGGAAATAGTGTTCTTAATATAAGCCTTCAAAGAAACAGATTATCTTTTCATAATGAAATCATTCTCTTTTAATATGCATAAAGCTGTACATCTCCCTGCATTAATTTGGACAAAATAACTTAAATGTTTACACATCAATAATTTCATTCAGCTAAGATGTTTTCATATTTTCCTGTAACATATTTTGCAATTCAATTTTAATAAAAATGTGATACTATATTTGTTTTGAAAACTACCAAAGCAAGATATACCATTCAAATCAATTACAAAAACAAAAAAACAGCAATATAATATACATTGTTTAAGTGCTATACATTGTATTATATAATGTTAACCCCCTCCCTTTCAGATTTATATAATCCAAGCCATCCAGTGATTAGCATTTTTTTTTTTTTAAATTCAACAATTTTCATACACTTTTATATTACCAAATTATTGTTTCTGTATCACTATCAGACATCATTTTTGTGTAGTACCTGGTATATATATAATACATTAGAAACATCAACATGGCAATGACATTCCAGCTCCAAATTTGTTATAAGAAGAACATGTTTATTTTATCAATTAGTACAATGATATGACCTAGGCAAGATGTAATAGAAAAACAATTCAAGATAAAGCAGGGGAAAAACATTTTTAATTATTTGAATAATGTGATTTATATCTACATCTGCAGCTGTATACAGTCTGATGTACCTGGCTGGGCATCCAATGAAAATACAACATTTTTCTATTAACCATGATATGAATCAGTGTAAATGCAGAGCTAGGAAAGTTGAAATGTTGACGTCACAGACAAGTTTCCAGCATCCCTCAAATAAACAACCCCAAGTCAAGTAAAAATCCAGATTAATTCACTGAAAATGTAAGTTTTATACTTTTCTGAATTATCATTTGACCTGAAAAGAATGTTTGCAAAATTAATATCTGAATCAAAATGGCTGATTGCCATGAAGTGAAGTTTTAAATATGATTCTACTGTTATAGTCCAGTCAATAGGCCCATAGACCGAAAACAAATTGCAACAGAAATTATAATTATGCCAGTATTTTCACTTTAACCCATAGAGCAACCAATAAAAAATCGCCATGAAAATTGTATGTATTAAAGTCACAAATTAAGATAAACTAGAGGCTCACCTAAGTGAGCCTGTATCGCTCACCTGATTTCCTAGTGGCTGCAGGTTAGTATTTGATTTGACAGAAGGAATCTAGAAAAATATTTCAAATTTTCTATTTTTAGTAACAGTAGTGGGGTCATCAACCATAATTCTTAAAGGGGATCGTAAATGCATCATTTACCCAAAATTTGGTATCAATTGGCTCCTTACAGGATTTTTTCAAATTTTTTTATTGAATTTTTTGTAAAATTCTCTATATTTAGTAATGGTGGTGACCATGTTTAATGGTGGTTGGGGTCATCAACCATAATTCTTAAAGGGGATCATAAGTGTATCATTTACCCAAAATTTTTCAGATTTTTTTATTGAATTTTTTGTCAAATTTTCTATTTTTAGTAACAGTAGCAGCCTTGTTGATATCGGTTGGGGTCATCAACCATAATTCTTAAAGGGGATCATAAATGTATCCCTTACCCAAAGTTTGGTAGCAATTGGCCATTTACAGGATTTTTCAGAATTTTTTTATTGAATTTTTTGTCAGATTTTCTATTTTTATTAACGGTGACAGTCATGTTTGATATCGGTTGGGGTCATCAACCATGATTCTTAAAGGGGATCATCAATGTATCCTTTACCCAAAGTTTGGTAGCAATTGGCCATTTACAGAATTTTCAGAATGTTTTCTCAAATTATCTATTTTTAGTAACAGTGGTGGCCATGTTTGTTGGCAGTTGACATCATCAACCGTAATTCTTAAAGGGGATCATATATGCATCATTTACCAAAAGTTTGGTAGCAATTGGCCCTTTACAGGATTCTTCAGATTTTTTTTATTGAATTTTGTCAAATTTTCTATTTTTAGTAACGGTGACAGCCAAGTGTGAAACGGAACTAAATTTGTACCAAGTTTGATTTTGTGAAAAGAGTAATCGGACGGATAAAAAAAGTTAAAATAATGTTACGATTTGAGAGTGTAAACAAAGTGTTTTCTTTCTTCAGACTTGAGATCCGTTCTACACTACGTGTATTCTAATCTTTACAACGACTATGGATTAAAGATCAACCAAACAGCAATTTATGAGCCGTCAGTTAATGTTACATACGACCAGAAAACGCGATTCTACATCCACTGGTCTGCAAAATCATCGCCAGTTGACAACGAAAACATCGGTCGCCATGTTTCTTTCTACGAAATCATCAACATAAATGTTTATTTATCACAGATCTGCTGGTTTTATTTCTCTACAAGAACAAAGAAACATCCAAAGCAATGAATTTTAGGCATAACTGTGCACCTACATGACCTACAGACAACAAAATTTTCGATGTGGAGTTATCGTTCTTGTAATATATATAACGGTAATATATATTACGGATTTCGGCAAACAAAACGAAACGTTACTTTTGACGGCTAATACGTGCAAACTTGGTAAGAAGAATACAATGATTCACAAAGATTTCTCATTCAATCAGTTCAGTGATATTACAGAACTATATTTTAACACATATTTCCCATAGACTCCTATGTTAAACTATGTCATGCAGGGTCCAATGTAGTTGCGGAACCGTAGTCCTTTATGGTCCTTTTTTTTTTTGGCGGACCATAGGGCTACGGATTTCCCCTATGCAAAAACTTGCGGAATTTGCGACCTCGATTGAGTCGCACCTTTCCAGGGCTTTCTGGCGATCGGACGCCAAGTGTGCGTAGCCAATTGTGTATGTTTCATTTCCTCAAATATTTTTCTATCACTCTACATTATTATTTATGCAAAATTATTAATATCCTTCTATTTATTACAACAAATATCTGATTACAGCTTAATCCCGCCTACTCTGGACACCATCGTATAATACGCAAATCGGATGCCGGAGAAGTCTTGTTCTGTTACGGCTTTTACATAACTTGTACTTTCGTTTGCCGATCAGACTTTCTTTATTCATTTTTCGGACTTTATTCCTGAAAAAAGCGGATATAATACACACTTCTTGCATTTTTACTATCAATAAATACAGGTTCCATTCACGAAAGTACCAGTTATGTAAAAGCCGTAACAGAACAAGACTTCTTCGGCATCCGATTTGCGTATTATACTATGGTGTCAAAGGTCACAAATTCCGCAAGTTTTTGTATAGGGAAAATCCGTAGCCCTATGGTCCGCCAAAAAAGAAAAAGAAAAAAAAAAGGACCATAAAGGGCTACGGTTCTGCAGCTAGGTCCAATGTTGAACTATGTCCTGCAGTGGCGGCCATTTTGGATTGGCAAAAAAAAACCTTAAAGTTTGTAGAGGACCATCCAAGGAACATTTCTGCAAAAGATCATTTTCACTGACACCATGGTTTCTGATAAGAAGATCTTTATACATATTTCCCATAGGGTCCAATATTAAACTTTGTCCAGCGGTGGTGGCCATCTTGGATTCAGCATCTGCACCAAAAACATTTTTTTGGTAGAGGACTATCCAAGGAACATTTCCGCAGAGGATCATTTTCATTGACATTGTGGTTTCTGAGAAGAAGATCTTTGAAGGTATTTCCCATAGGGTCAAATGTTAAACTTTATCCTGCTGTGGCGGCCATCTTGGATTTTGGATCTGCACCAAAAACATAATTTTGGTAGAGGACCACCCAAGGATCCTTCACACCATAAAACAATTCCATTGGCTGTGTAGTATCTGACAAGAAGATCTTTGAAAATTGAGCCAATCAAAACACATTATTGGCTCTGGCCGCCATGTTGAATTCCTGATTGATTCAAAAAACATAAATTTTATAGAGGACCTCCTGATGCACATTCCTGCCAAGTTTGGTTCCATTTGGCTCAGTGGTTTCTGAGGAGAAGATTGAAATGTGAAAAGCTAATGACGGACGATGACAGACGACGGACGACTGATGCCAAGTGATGGCAATAGCTCACATGACCCTTTGGCGACCATGACGACCCTATATCACCATCCAAAGCAGTGCAGCATTGTTTTGTGTACAAACTGATTGTTTGTTTGATAGGGGTTAATGTCACATTCTACACCATATGGGTAATTTCATGTCAGACAGTCAGTTTTATTGGCGGAGTAAACCAAAGTACCCAGAGGAAACCACAGACCTGTGGCAGGAAATTGACATCAACCATATAACACGTCCGACGTGAAAATTGAACCTTAATCGTGGGACTGCCCATTGAACCGAGGCTTGATGTCACACCTTGAAGTGGTGGTCACAGTTAGTAAAAGTACCATAACAAACGGACAATGATAGCTTTGAGGATAAAGGATCCATACCAAATTAGTATAGCAAAATATTATAAATTTGTAAAGTTGGCACAAATGTAGACATGAATGGGCGTTACTAATAAACCGCAGTGAAAGTTTTTGAAGGGCTAGGTTTAACACATATGATAAACTAAAAATGGAAATATGTCGCAGGACAGACAACAATTTTTACAGATAAATTGGGTAGTAATGCTTGTTTGATGAACAGGGTTCTGGACATGCATGACATGAATACAGATAAATTCATGAGCCCTCAAAGAGTTGGGGGGGGGGGCATATTTTATTCATCACTAGTACACACGATACATTTATAAATATGTTGCTGATAGCTTTTGTTTGTACAAAGTTTAAAAATTATCTTATTCATGTTGAAACAGGTGGGGGGGGAGGGGGGTGGGGTAGTAATTTCAAAATGACACAAGAGGCTAGTCTTCAAAATATGTATGTTTTGTACCAGGCTAGCCTCTACTGGTAAAAATCTACTAACATGTAAATCGGGACCATTTTGGTCTTTTAGCTTTGGTGCTTTTGTGCAGCTACTCCTTTCAGTCATCATCATCTTGAATGCATCGGTTTGGTTTTGACTAGATGTTTTGTTCTCTTCTGATTCAGGGCAAAATTTGTCAATGATGAATTTGACATATTTAAGAGTTTTATCAAAGGTAAGAGCCACAGATATTTGTTCTGTCATGTCCGGATGAAAAGCTTCCATCCCATGAAGTGACGACGCAGACATCAACAGTGTCTGCTTTACCAAAGATGAAGTTTGAGTCTTCTAAAGGTCTTTCAGAACGTCCTCCTATATGTTTCGTCCATAGAATAACTGAAGATCTTATTTTTGATCAAATGTTCACCTCCCTTAACTGATGCATTGCAGCATAGGGGGATGCTTTCCACTGCCGGCCTCTTCGACATTATTTTCGTTTCAGCAGACCATTTTCTATTCTATGTTATTTAAACGTCTGCTCTCAATACAGTGTACATCAAGGGCTTATACGATCGAGATTTGAAATAAATAAAGCCCAGAAAAAACTCCGCGGACATGATCGAAATTCCGGCGCGATTCCGATTTTTTTAATAATAAAAAAATTTGTCTGAAACACACATAAAACAAGGGCAACGCAAAGCGTGGCATATCCCCTCGCCTAAAAATTTGACCCGATGACCTTGACCTTTGACCTTGAAAATCAATAGGATTCCAGATTCTCTTAAGGACTAAGTATGTACCAAGTTTGGTCAAAATCCATTGAAGGATGTTGATTCTAGAGTGTTCACAAGGATGTTACATGGTAAAAATTTGACCTGGAGACCTTGACCTTTGACCTTGAAAATCAATAGGGTTCCAAATTCTCTTCAGGACTAGGTATGTACCAAGTTTGATCAAAATCCATTGATGGATGTTGATTCTAGAGTGTTCACAAGGATGTTATGCAGTAAAAATTTGATCCGGTGACCTTGACCTTTGACCTATGACCTTGAAAATCAATAGGGTTTCAGATTCTCTTAAGGAGGACTAAGTATGTACCAAGTTTGGTCGAAATCCATTGAAGGATGTTGATTCTGAAGTGTTCACAAGGATGTTATGCGTTAAAAAATTTATCCGGTGACCTTAACCTTTGACCTATGACCTTGCAAATCAATAGGGTTCCAGATTCTGTTAAGGACTAAGTATGTACCAATAATCCATTGAAGGATGTTGATTCTAGAGTGTTCACAAGGATGTTACGGAAGGACAGACGGTAGCGTTACTATATCACATCGCAACTTCGTAAATAATAAATAACATTAATTGTGTTCATTATATATGTGTTATTTAAAATAAAATTGTATAAAAATTATATTTATTGCTTTTTCATTGCCTTTTTGAAAGGTATGTAAATATTCTCGATGTTTGTCAATAATCATTCTTGTACATTGGTGTTGTTGTTTGGAACTAATTGTCCATACGAATGCAGGAGTAACTGTCAAATGTTTGCTATCAGAGGTGTGATATTTTACTTTTTTTCAATCTATTTTTTCCTGAGGTGAAATTACCTGTGTTTGGGTATTAAACCTTTGTTTGAATTATTGATTTTTACAGCACTTCAGCAGTTGACAAGATCAAGGACAGTATATTGTATAACAAGGTGTGAAAAGATAATTGAACTTTAAAATACTGGGACACTTGTCAATATTATATAATATATTGTAGCAGTGGCACAATATGAGTACACTTCAAAAGAAATTATAATCTCTTTGATCAGGTCTTAATTAATGTTATTACTTTTGTATTGTTTTCACTTTATTTGAATCCATCGTAATTACTTCCTATTTTAAGCTTGACCCAAGCTTGCCTATCTTTGATCACATGAACGGTTCATTATTTGATGAATTAATACTGATTAAAGATTAAATATATCTACATATTTATTATTTAAAACAACCATAATTCATGTAAAGAACGACAAAAAAATCAACTTTTCATTTTCATTGCCGTTTTGAACTTGTTTTCAAATTAAACATTACCGATAAACTTCCTGCATTCACAAAACAGCTAATTTTCGCTTGCAAAATGTAGAATATTCGGTTTAAACTCTTTTAACAAAACTAATTTAACATTTCCCTGTCTAAAATTTATCAAAAATACATGGATTAACAAATACGTGATCTCTGGTAAGCAGTATTTTGTCGTTTGAACGAGGATTTCTGCCGTGAATTTTTTACTGAATTTCCTGCGTTCTATAGATAGGAACTAGAATTTTCCCGATTTTTTGGGGAGGAAAGGTGGTGCGTTCTATGCACCAGTGTGTTTAATAGACACAAAAAGACGGTAGTCAAATACCATCGCTGACTCTAAAGAAATTAAAATCATTCAAGTGGAAAGACCGAACAGAAAGTTTAGATACATTACTGAAGATATCATGGCCGCTAGTCATCAAAACTAAGCTGGTCTGGATTCATGCAAACAATACAAGAAGGATCTTTTCCAGGACAGTCATCTATCTGCTTCCTGCCAATGATAGATATGAACCCATCCAATCTCTCATGCATTTATTCCATTCTTCTGTTCATTTGTAAGGAAACAACACGTCTCGACATTACACCAACTATCACATTCGACCAGCCCATCTACTGGAAGGCTCTGACAATAATTCAAAGTGAACTGCATGACATACACAGATGAGTTTTCTTGGATGTATAGGTCATATTATGCAGTCGTCTGGACTATTTGAAATTCTTGAAAACATTTATTCTTCCAATACAATACAACACATGATGACAGGGAAAGCTGTTTCCAGAGCTGTTCGAGGACATCTTATTGTCGACTGCACTCTTCACATAATCATGCTGTCGAACATGATCGATATTCCCATACTGCATGAAAATGATGATAACATGTCTTCAAGCAATGGAAGTATGTCACAAAGTGAGGAATCAAATGTTGACCAGAATGAACTGTCTATGAAGACAAAATTTGAAACAGTTTTAGGCTTATACCAAGGTATACTAGAGGACAAAGCAAAACCGACGATGTCCCGAATGACAAACATCTGACTGAAATTAGTCAATTTATAAGAAACAAGATCGACAGTCTGTCCAAATACCCAAATGCAAAATTGTGGATTCAGTATATGGACATGATTAACATCATGAAGATGTTCATAAAGGTGGAGAGAACGGGTGATTGGCAGTTGCATCTGTACCTCCATTTTTTGCAGCATCAGGGCATAGCCTTTACTTTAAATCAGTGTATTGTCATCTTCAGCAAATGGACATGCTAGAAAATGATCACCCTGACATCTATCAGAAGTTTTGGAAGGGATACCATGTCATAAGGAGAAGTAATAGGTATTGGCTGGGATTTCAACTGACTTGGTCATCGAACAGACTTTAATGAGAAGTGTGAAAACAACAGGAGGGATGACAAGAGGAAAGGGAATGTCTGAACAGCAAAGAGCACAGTGGGTATCGTCAATGCTAGCATGTTCTAGCATAAACTTGGCGATGCAAAAAGTTGAAAATTTGCAGTATTAAACAAGTGATCAACACAAAGAAAGCACAAAATCACGACAAGAACGAGATAATAAAGATTTAATGATAATTGTTAATTTTCTCATCTAGAAGAATCCCTTCACTGAGAACTCATCCCTTCGTAATATAGAAACTGGTGTTTTGGCGACAGATGAAGTGAATGTTCAACATGCAAGTGGTATCGGACAGATATTGTAGATTCTATGGAAAGTATGCATGCATTTTCAATATCATTCAAAAGAAATCTTCAAGATAAGACTCTAAATGAAAAGTCGAAAGTTAAAACACAAGGCGACAGTCTCAATGTTAATTCTCAGCTTCTCTTCTAAAGACTAGTTACAGCCGCAAGAAATATTACAGATGTTTCGAAGATATTTGAATATGAACTGAACAGTTTTCCATCTTCAATGTTCGAGTCATTTGGTGTCATGCGAGAACCTCAAAAGTCGACTCTAGCTGAAGCCTTGTAGATTCTAGGAGACTGTTCTACAGAGTATGTTGTTTCAACAACTGACGTACAGCATGTCCTTGATGGTGGGGCATTGCTACACCGCATCCCATGGCCAAGAGGTGCTACATTTGGTAAAATAATTGGTATGTATGCCGAGTATGTCCGTAAAAGATACAGCAATGCAATTGTATTCGATGGATATGGCAACAGCCCTTCTACGAAAGATCACGCACATCAGAGATGGACAAAAGGCATTGTAGGAACAAAGGTCTATTTTAATGAGAACACCCCCTTCAAGTTTAAGAAAGATTTTTTCTTAGGAAACGTAGAAAACAAACAGAACTCCATTACACTTCTTGCTAACCATCTTGGAAATCGAAGCTGTAAAACTATCCATCAAAAACCATCAACACAGTCTTAGTTTGGGAAGATACCGATCTTTTGGTATTGTTGTGTTATCACATGAATACTGATTACCACAATATAGTCTTCCAATCTGAAATGAAAGCCTCATTAAAGAAAATTAGGATATGGGATATTAAGAAAACTAAAACTGTTATTGGACAGGAGCTTTGCCATTTGTTCATGCAATTTCAGGCTGCGACACTACATCTTATTTGTTTGGAGTGGGAAAAGGGCAAAGCGTTAAGAAGGCATCAAACAATATAGGCACAGGCTACGAATACGACGGAAACGTATTCGTAGCCTGGGTTCTACAAGTAAGACGGGCGGAAGTTGTGACTAAATGATCAACCGGTTTCCAGACATGGACACCTATTTTACGGAAATTAATCATGTATTGCTAGCATCTACAGGCTACTGAATGCCTCGAAAGAATTATAGTCAGTTGATGCATTATTGAACATAGTGGATGTTTCGATTAAATTCCTTGATAAAAACGTTAATTTGACTCGCATTAAAAAGTACTTTTCAAAGGAGGCATGGAATCACCTTAAAGACATCATTAGTACTAAAAAAGAAAACGCGGTTCAACCGTTTATGACTGTTGCGTGTGCCAAACTGATCTACATTCTGAAGATTGTGTTGTGTGCGATGTCTGTCTCAACTGGTACCATCCAAGATGTATTGGACTACATTTTGTAACATAACCGAGCGGTTGGGGCCTAGTGTATGTGAGCAAAAGGGAGATTATAGCGTGGTAGCGTGGTAACCGCGTCTCTCTCTTTCTGGTTAATGTCCCGGGTTTTGGGACCTGGCTCTCTTGGTATCTCTGGTCAGGTATGGAGAATTACAATAGGGTAATAAAGGGGAAGGGTATTAGGTTTTGGCCTGTAAGAGCGTTTAATTTTATGTGTGTTTTGCTCTCGTTCTTATAGATTTGTACATTACAACCAAGTCATTTGTAGATAATTAACTTGTATAAGGAATAAATAAATATTCACTAATGGTACTTAAACAATAACATAATTATATAACGTGTCTACAATAGTAAATAAATAGTTTACATCTAGAACCTAATTAGGTACATAATAATTAATACTGAATTATCAAAGCAAGGAATGGTCTTAATATATTCCGTACCGAGTTCGAGTCGACAAATAAATGGATGCATGTGTACTTAAATTATTGTCTATTTCAGGAGTTGGTCCACTGTAACTCGGTTCGGAAAACTACCAACGATGGGTAAAAACTAGAAAATAATGGTGGTGGAAGGTCCAATGTCCTTCATGTAATTATTAAGACAAAAAGCGCATTAAAAATATAGCGAAATATTGTTGCCAAAAATATTACTTAACATATAGCGGTAATTTGGTAAGGTATTTCCAAAAAGGGCAATTTCGGTAAATAGTCTACCTAAGTTATGGGTTAAACAGACCTAGTACTATCCCTGGTTCTGGTACTGGTATATCCTATAACGATTGCTTGTCTGTGGACTGGTTCTGGAATAGGTATCTCACTGGTATGGTATCTGCTCGATAAGGGTGCTCTGGTAACACAATGAGTTGCCCAGGGTAGAAGACAACTAAACTTAATTTCGTAAATCGCGCCTTTTATACTTTTTGTTTACCAATTTACCGATTGGTTTACCATTTACCGGCTGTTGCCATAGAGATACCCAAGCGGAACTGGTTATTACCATAAGAATATTTAGGAACCTTTGGTAAAACGTTAATTACCCTATAAAACTATTTTAAATACTGAAACGTTCCGAACGCAATACATAACAAATATGGCGCCCGACATAAAAGTTTTCAAGTGCACACCATTTAAACTTGGATATATACACAATCATACAACTAAAAGGTAATCAGACATTATTTCTAACTATAATTAGCCATTCCTTGCTGCAATTATAATATTTAGTCGCCATGGGTTGTCATAATTATGAACTATAAATAAAAGTTACCGACAAAATGTTGATGTCAACAAACCCAAAAATCGGACTATATTAAAATGAAAGCAAATGTTGTAATAGTTGATATTACAAGTATTATAAACAATATATCATAAATCTGTAAATGCACTTGAGATATTTTATTATTATTTTCCCGTAGTGAACGTGTCATTTTCGTTACAGTTTTGCGCCGAAAAAAAAACCTACTGGTGTGGCCGAAACTGCTTAAAATAACTTTAAACATGATTAATTTAATACACTGTGTTTACCTATTGTCTTACTTGAAATTTTAAATTGTATATGATAATTCTTAAATTAAAAATATCTATGTATATTTTTTTCTATAGTATCACAGTAATAAAGGTCTAAAACAATATATTTAAGAAAACAAAAATCTGTCGTATTCGTAGCCTCTAGATGCTAGCAATACGTGATTAATTTCCGTAAAATAGGTATCAATGTCCGGAAACCGGTTGATCATTTAGTCACAACTTCCGCCCGTCGTACTTGTAGAACCCAGGCTACGAATACGTTTCCGTCGTATTCATAGCCTGTACCAACAATATATACTTCAAAGAGTGTGCCGACAAGTTCATGAACACAAACTCAAAAGAGGAAACTTGTAGAATTGGACAGGAAGCATTAGTAGGTCTATATAATGGAGTGCCACTTGCAGAGATGCAGCTAATTGTCGGCCCTGTCGGACCTAGGGGCCAGAATTTTAGAGGGTCCGGCAAATGACGTCTTTGTGTCAGACCTAATGACCGGTAAACATTTTTACTACTTGGGGCTGTCAAAAATTAAATTTCTGTCTGTCCTGGTTACCTCTTACACCCCTAAGATGAAGGATCTTTGATTATCGTTAATAAAGTCAAAAGTCATGAACAAATCTGTAAAAATTTCTGTTCCTTTCTGTTTATGCTAAATTTTGGGAACCAGTTCCCATTCCGGATTTTATTGTGTATCCTATCGATAATCGTAAATTGTAATTTGATCATTTACGTTATGGTTGCATGGCCAATTAAGTTTACGGAGGGGTCTAAATCTGAAAAAAGCACCCACTACCTATTGATGTATCTACCGAGAATAAAAAGCCAAAAGGTCGGCATATGAGAAGGAGAGGCAACCGGGGCGGTCCTTTAATCAAAAATGGAAGGACAAAATAAACAAACAAATGACGACTTGATATCAAAATAGTAATACTCGAGGAATAATAAAATCTTAATAATATGAAGTATTGATTATTTGATGTTGCAGGGATATCTAAATTGAATGTGGTCTCCCCCCCCCCCCTTTGGCAATATCCTTAATCTGATTCTGGTCATAGAATTCATTAACTGTGTCAAGAACAAGATCACAGCGCCCATAAAGAACTGACTGAATAATCACAATATATACAACATATATAATTGGATTGATTTGAGTACACATAATATGCAAACAATTGACAGAATACACATTCAGATAAAACAAACACAGAATGACATTCTCAAAGAAACAATAAAAAAGAAAACTGTAAACATGTAGGGGAGGGGGGACTCCACTAATCATTAATGCATCTCTTTCTTTATTCAATCTGAGTAGTAATTTTGAAACAAGTAAATTTAAATTTTTATCTTCGGTTATCATTAACCAAGATAACTTTTGTTCACTATTTAATGAAACAAAAGTATGGCAATTTCTTTTAAGGCTTTAATCATACTGTATTGAAAGTGAACTATTAAAAAATTTCTAAAACAAAAAGTAGGTCTGGCAAAAAGTTGATAGGTCTGGCAAAACTCTCTTACTTGCAGGACCCAATGTCTGACAGGAAAAAAAAATTATCTGCAACTCTGCACTTGAAGGCCTGAATCTGCTACGCTTCAGAAAATTTACATTCAAGGTGATGACAAGCTCCAAATTTGTTGAAGTACACACATTGCCTCCGACGTCAAAAGCTGCACAGTTTCATATTTTGCGAGTGTTTCATCAAGTGAAACAATGGATCGGTGAGGCTGAAAACATGGAAGCAAAAGATTGGGGATAGTCTGTTGAAGACAACATGTGCGTGCCAATTAGATCGAGTTTGCCATCCACTCCAGATGAACTTCTAAAAACGATATATTGCAGATGTAAGACAAACTGCGATTCAAAACGCTGTAACTGTGGAAAGCATGGTCTGGAATGTTCTGTCGCGTGCACTGAATGCCGAGGGAATACGTGTAGCAACATGTCTGCATGCAAAGATCAGGACTCTGATTCAGACGAATAGTTGATGCCTAATATTGATATTTCAAAGATACTGCTAACTTATACGATATAAAGGTAATAACAAAATTACCGAACACAGAGCAATCTTCCAAAGGGGAATTCAAAACTCATAAATCAATAAACAGACAAAATCAGTCAACAACCGGGAAACTGGAAAACCGCAATAGTCCTGACTTGGTACAGGCATTTCTAAAGAAATGGTGGATTGAATCAGATTTTACGGCACCAACCTCTCGCTTCCATTACGGTTCAAAGGTTCCCGTTGTCACTAAAACAGCATTTACAACAATACTGGAAAAAACAGGCAAAATAGCAGTCAAACAGTACCAAACAGTATCAGAACTGTCATTTAATTTTTTTGGTGGGGATTTTTGGTGAATTTTGAAATTTTCCATTTTCGTTAATCTATGTATGTATGTATGTATGTTTATGGTGTTTAACCTCACTTTCAACAATATGTCAGTTATATAGTCACTGTCAGTTTTATTGGTGAAGGAAACCAGAGTACCCGGAGAAAACCACCAACCTGTCGCAAGTCACTGACAAAGTTTATCACATAATGTCGTTAATCTAGGGAAGGAAAATAAGGTGTTTCTATTTCTATTTCATTAAACAAACACCAACTGATTGTTAACAATTTACATTTAATTATATTTCAAAACAGTCTTTGTTAATCTGTACCAAAACGATAATGATTTAATTTATTCTGCCAAGGAAAATATAATTTTTTCAAAATGTCAGTTTTCAGCATTTTTTTCTTTTTTTTTTTATGAAATTTTACCAAAAAATTCCTCACCTGTGGAGAATATGGATATATTTTTTTATTTTGTTTGAACGAATATTCAATAATAACAAGATATTTTTAGAGAAATTGGTAATATTCTGCAAAGTAGAGTGAACATGTGAAATTTCCAGTTTTCAGCAATTTTTCTTCAAAATCCATTGTTTTTACCCCAAAAATTGTAAGAAGGCAACTTGGGATTTTCGGTGGCTTTTAATATGTTAATGAGTACATTTCCAGCTTCAAGATGAGCTCAAGAAACCTTCTGTTGCAATTTGTACTAGGTCATGCCTTTTCTGGCATATATAGACTGAACTATTACCCTTAAATGGAATTATAAGAAGTAAACACAATTTTTTATGAGTTTATTAATATGTAAACTCTGCTTTTTACTCACAAATATTATATCAATTTTACTTTAATTTATTACACCATGTTCTATGGTTTGTTGGCAATAAAAAAATCAGTTTGTAACAGACCATCAAAAGATTTTATTCTGCAATATTTGGATTTAAAGGCATATTTAACCCATATATAGCAGGGTTTTTCATTTTGTTTTTGAACAACAGATGAATCAGGAATCACAACAGATGGCCGGGGGTCCAGGGGGCCGTCCAGGTCCCCTGGTGGGTCCGGGCAAAGCCTGGTGGGGGGACCAGGGGGCAAAGCGCCCCGGAAGCTCTTAGAATTTCAGCATTTGAATGAGCTTCTGGTGCATGTATTTTTACCTATTTTTGCATCCATTTTTACATGCATAAGATCATTATTATGTGTCAAAGAGACAACCACCCTGACAGTGACTCAACAAAAAAATTCAAGTACAGAACAGAAAGAGACATACGGTACCATGACTGACCACCGGGAGAGTGGTACCCACTCTAAAAGTGGTAACCTTCTATCTTTTTTTATTTTTTGAGATATTTCTATAATTTGTTCAGCATCTTTTGTGGTAGTACCTACCACTCTAAATACAAAAGAAAATTTGAAATGATCTTTTACCAGAAAAAAAGTAATTGAGTTACCACTTTTAGAGTGTGTACCACTATCTTGGTGATCAGTCATGGTATGTCTCTTTCTGTACTGTACACCAAGACGTCTTAAACAAGTAAGGTCAGTATCTTGTGGCAGGATTGAAATGGGTCATGTTAAACAAGTACAGCTGAGTACAAAAAGACACATAAAAACTACAGTGAAAAACAATACAAGACTCGCAAAGACCAGATAATCCTGACTTGGAATAGATGCAAAATTGTGGTGGAGTTAAACTAGTTTTGGGATTCCAACCCTTACCCTGTTTATCCATCTTATGTTATAATATAAGAGAATACTATGAAGTGAGACAAAATCTGTTTATGAAACATGTTACACAAATTATGAGCACAATTTAATCATAATCAAATTCAGAGTCAGTGTCATAATCATCATCATCATCACTGTCTTCTAGATAAATTTGTTTTACAGCTGCTCTGACCTCTTGTCTAACTTGGTCTCTGTCACTTATGCTTGTCAAATTAATAGGATCAGTCTGCACCGACATGTCTTGTACTTCCACATTACAAGATTCTGGTAGCTTAGCCTTCTCGGTTGTCCTTTTAGCCAATTTTTTTTCTGTTTTTTGCACCCATCCAAGACTTTACAGATTGTTGAATTACAGTAGAATTTTCATTGCATTAAGGTCCATTAATGCACACATGCATGCATGCTTGGAGCATATCATTACTGAGTCTGTTACGTAGTCTAGATTTTATAGTTTTTAGAAAGCTTGCCCCTCGCTCCGGCTAGGCATTTGTTACTGGAAGAGATAAGGCTACATCTGCTACATAACTCAACAATTCATAGAACGGTTTGTAAGAAGGTGTTACAAGTCTTTTCAACATCCATTCAATACTTGCTTGTGAGCCACTGACTACAGATTCAGGAATATCATTCTTCAAACAAGTAATCATGTACCCAAAACAAAATTTCTTCATTTTCAAGTTGACTTTTTTTTTGCTTTATTCTTAGGCAAAATTTACTTTTGGGCTTTTTTAGGCAAAACAAATTTTTTAACATACCTACCCCACATCCAAGGTTGTGAGTCGTAAAACAACAAACCAACATTTTTTTAAGGATGGCCTTACAAGTTATATTACATTTTTTTATTTTTTATTTTAATCTTCAATTTGTTTAATTTGTCCCAAAAAAAAAGACAAGTATAATTTTAAAAAAGTAAACGATTTTCCGAAAATATTAGGATTTCATCACAACTGAAGCTCAACACTTTTTCTTTTGTATGTATGTCTCATTTATCAATCATGAATGTTTGTATCGTTAATGATGCCTCATGTGGACCCTATGATTAGGCAATAAAATGCATTCTATTCTAAGTAATGCATAAATAAAACCTATCTTAGATAGGATTCTTACTGAAATTCTCCAATGAAAGAAGCCTTTTTTACCATCACATTTTAATCAAATATATCAGATCCGACTACCATTGTCAAAGTTTATAGTGTTTTCTGCATTTTTTCTTAAAATATTAAAAACTTCCGGAAAAAAACAAAGTCCAACCTCAAGTTAGAAAAAAATTGGACAGCATGGCTCCTGGAAAGACCGCTTTTTAATACCCCCTTCCCAACACCCAGGCCATAGAGTTTGGGCACACAAGAGAAAGAAATTCACAAAGAAGATGGGCAGTTCTCCTTATCCTAAAAGAACGTGCTTCTTTGTGAGATGAGAAAGACAAGAGTCATGAGACATAAATAAAACAGTACGGTAAATCTACCTACTAGAAAATTTCACTCCAAAAAAATGGCAAAACACATGTACCGTATTCGTTCTAATTGACGCCCCCCCCCCCTTTTTTCCAACCGCAAAAAGTGAAAGTGACTTACCAAATTTACACCAGGAAAATCTTTTTATTCCAGTTATATACTAAACAATAAATCCTATCATTATGCAAATCGGATGACAACCGCGTATCTAACTACTGAAATTATAACATTGCATTACACTCTCAAATTTTCTCAACACGTTGTGTGCTGACCGACTTTTAATCAGTACACACCACACTTACATCGACTGGACAGTTGCTATTTATAAATCTAATAGGGTATGTGCGCTATAGTCTATTTCAGATAACAACAATTGGTGTTAATTGAAGAATTTAGCAACGAAATTAACGCCCCCCTTTTGAAAAAAATGCAGCGCCCCCGGGGCGTCAATTAGAATGAATACGGTATCTTTCTTTTTTATCAAATTTGAGTGTGTTGTATCTGTATTTACCGTATAAATTACACTAATTGTGAGTGACAGTTGAAACTTTCTGTCAAGCCACAGGAATCCGACATTTTATCAATAAAATACGTTATATATTATAGCATTGATAGTAAAGATACGTGGATAGTAAATTACAACGTTTGACGTATTTTATTGATAAAATTTCAGATTCCTGTGGTCAAGCTGTCTTCACGATCTTCGACTTTCGGCTTGGGTCGCTTTGATGAAACATTGTCATTTGTTGATCAACCAGTAAAAACATTTCTAAATACCCCAAGAAGACAAGAAGAACAACAAACCTTTTTGACACTTTGATTTAATAGCGAAAAAAGTCAGTAATCTAACGTTTCATGATTCAGTTTTGCAGACGGCATGCCATTTTTTCTGATTTGGATGTTTTCTTCTAAAACAGGTTAAAACCAGAGAGGTATCGCAAATCGCGACAGCTAACTACCGTAAACCGTATTTCTACAGCAATGGGTTGCAACGTCCTTTTAAAAAATACGATCAGGTACACATGCTCGACTTGAAAACAACCGACTAAAATATGATTATAGCCGATAATTAGCATCGGCAATCGGCTTAAAATGACAACCCTGTAATAGGATAAAATGACAACCCTGTAATAGGATCACATTTTAATCTGTGGTGGTGAACATCATTTATTTCTAATCATCAGAACAACAATTAACTTTATAAATTGTATTTACCATCTCCTTATCACTATTTTTGGATATCTGCGATTCCTTTTTTACATGAAAGCACAGTGAAGCAAGTATGATATCTGGTGGAATTAATCCAGACCTTACAACAATTGGTAACTGTTCTAGTGTTAAACAAGCCATCAATGTCCTTGGAAGTAAATAGTCCACTTCAAAATAAGGTGATAGATTTACCAATATTTCTTCCAATAATAGTCTGAAAATACAAATGTGAACTTTAAACTCAATTCTTTTTTTAGCTTTATCATCATCCTTATATTTTAGCAATAAATTTCAATTCAGACAATACAATTCAAATTAAACAGCTTTACCAGCACTGAAAGTAGTTTTCCTGATGTTGAGAAGGAAGAATTGTGTTTGTATGTGTCATGTCTGATAACAATATTATTAAATCTAATAATATATGTTTAAGTTATTGCATAATTCTAACATGATGTTCTTCATTGGCTATATAAATAATGCAGTGATAAAATTCCTGGTAAATTTTAATTTGCAAATATGCATTGTCTGACATATTAAGGATATTGTTAGATGTGATTTTATGTATTTATATAGGACTGTTGGGCATACAAACATTATCACTTTATTTCTTTACATATCAATTGTTTCCCAAATAATGGCAAAAATAACCATATATCAAATTAGACTTAAGCTTCCAAGGAAAGCTGGAGATATTGGCACCTGGTTACTGATTTTACGATAATTTTTGGCATTTCGCTCGTATAAGTTGCTAAAATCGAAATCCCATTAAATTGGAAAATCAACGGTTAAAGAAAAATATACCTGCAAAGGTGAAGCTTAGTGGATTATTTTTAATGCATTTTAATGAACACTTTTTTAATGTTTTGTACACATAATTGTAAAATCTGATATGAACATATATATCATTCTTTGTCCATTTATTGTTCTTTTCGTTTGTACACTCCAATCTAATTTACAAGTGAAAATTTTGTTGAAATTGACAATGTGGATGGTGGAACGGCCAACTGTGTCATAAATTGTGTGTGAACTTGCCTGCATCATTCGTAAACATAAATTACCACATAAATTACCGTCTTTCCTCAAAGTGTATTATAATATTTGTACTGTTAATATATATTAGAATTAAAGAATCAAAATAATTTATAGAAGACAGGATATTAGTAAATTTTATCCTGTCAACCCATGTTAAAACTTACAACACATTAATTATTGCTTAACGGTGAAATGCAAAGGTTTTGAGTATTTGATTTTATTGCTTTACTCGATAAAGATAAATAAATAATGCCGAAAATTTGTCAAGTGTGTCACCGTTTATCTGTAAACACAGGTAAATTTATGGTTTATTGTCGAAGTTTAACATGATTATCTCCTCTTGGTAAGCCAAGACTGTGATGTCATTCGGTTCTTATCAGTCTGCTGTGCCTACAAGGATAACATAGCTTCTCGATATTCTGATGATGAAAGTCACCAAAGTAACATCTCAGGCATCGATTCAACATAGAAAAAAATATATTAAAAACATATAAATTAAAAAAACAAAAACAAAACCATTTAATTTGAAATAAAAAAAATAATTTAAAAAAATACATGCCGAACTTTTGTACTCTAGCTGTTTACTTACATTTAGACAATATTCGCCAGAGAATTTATAAATATGCTTCTCTCAAAAGATATTGTATAGGGAAAAAAATATGAATGATAAATACTAGTAACTCTGGTTATTTGTACATGAACTATTACCTTCACATTTTGTCAGTAATTGTTGAATGGAGAACAGCGAGATGTGGAATTCATGTCCGTGACACTCTAAGTCGCTATAGCCTTCATTCATGTTAGTCATAATTTACAAAGTTTACTTTAAGGGGCTCGCCCCATAAAGTGTTATTTTACACCTTTACGAGAGAAACAAAATTAAATAAAAGTTAAATCCTTTCCATAATATATATCTACGATTTTAGGGGAGCCACTACCATTAACCATAAAAAAACTAGGAAGAACTGTTTTAGATACCTAAAACTTATGTCTCCCCTTAATGCGGCCATCTGTACAACAACCTATCTCAAAAGACAAAAATGTTATGGCCCACATAAGAAAATACTATTTAAAAAACAATTATTTGAACTTGAGGTCAAAGGTCAAGGTCCCACGAAGGTCATTACGGTATATGACACACCGCCTTGTGGTCATGCACCCACATACCAAATAAATACTATTTAAAAACAATTATTTGACTTTGAGGTCTAAGGTCAAGGTCCCACGAAGGTCATTACAGTACGCAACACACCGCATTATGGTCATGCACCCACATACCAAATATCATTGACCTATCTCGAAAGACAAAAATGTTATGGCCCAGACAAGAATACTATTTAAAAAACAATTATTTTACCTTGAAGTCAAAGGTCATTACGGTACGTGACACACCGCCTTATGGTCATGCACCCACATACCAAATATAATTGACCTATCTGGAAAGACAAACCAGAGGCTCCCAGGAGCCTGTAATAGCTCACCTGGATCAAAGCTGCTTTCAGTAACAACGCAACTGCACTGTGCTGGCCATCTTGATGGGAGAGCGTGACTGCCGGACACAATTTTGGAAAAGGACCATCGAATGACTATTCCATCAAAGTTTGGTTCTAATTGAGCTACTGGTTCCAGACAAGATGGTTTTTATGTGAATTTCCCATAGGGTCCTATGTTAAACTAATTTCAGCTGTGCAGCCATCTTGGTCAGAGGGCGGGACCATCAGACACAATTTTGGAAGAGGACCATCCAATGAATATTTTATCAAAGTTTGGTTCCAATTCAGCAACTGATTCCAGACAAGAAGATTTTTATGTGAATTTCCCATAGGGTCCTATGTTAAGCTAAGTTCAGCAGTGGGGACCATCTTGGTCGATAGATCTTCACATACTGAAAATGTTTGCAGTTTAAACTTAACATCCATCTCTTATAGTTTTTGAAATATAAGACAAAAAGCATTAAAATTTTGAAAATTTTATGGAAAAAAGGGCAATAACTCTAAAATGGGTAATGGGATTTACCTCAAAATTGCAGGGTAGGTAGACCTTGACATGGTGCATATTTTTGCAGTTTAAACTTAACATCTATCTCTTATAGTTTTTGAAATA
>MJUT01065410.1:55283-67368 GCA_002080005.1 Gigantidas platifrons | reverse complement strand
TAGCGGAAAAGGACACAAAATGTGAGGAAAAACACCCAAGTGGCTAGCCGATTTCTCATGTTTACTGCTGGATTCTGATGGTGTCTCATGTTGAAATATCTGCAGAATATACTCTGATTTTGCTGACAAGAAATCATTAATGTTTATTGGCAAAATCGTGGACAGAATGGATACCTATCTTCCCACCAGTCATCTGCAAAGTATGAAGACACCACTAAAACTAAATACTAGTACATGACTGTTTTGATTGATAAATCCATTGTCAAGGTTAATCAAAATGAACTTCATTGATATGAGATTTTTTTTCAACACAGCTTATTCTGTATCTAAAAACAACCAGCTATTCTCTGACTGCATATTCCTATCTGAAATCCAAATTTAAAATGGCCTTCATTTGGGCAGTGATCACTTACGCAAGGATGTTTGTGTTAACTTTATTAAAACTATATTTCAAATTTTACGCAATGATGTAATAGACAATATAAACAAGTTCAATTTAGCAACTGTGTTTATAAGTATCAAATGTTTGTACAAAAAGCAGGACAAGTAGGATTTTGTCCGGACAAGTAACTTTTTTCAGATGACTTGCCCGGGGACAAGTAGAACATTTCAGTATTTCCACACCCCTGCATACAATGTATTTATAGACCAAATATAGATGACCTATCTCTTACAGTAATTGAGAAACAGACCTGCTCATGAAAATGTGACACGAGTCACTGGACCGTGAAAATGAGGTCAAGGTCAAGTGACATCTGTTAGACTGACATCTACACCTTACAATGTATTTATAGACTAAATATAGTTGATCTGTCTCTTACAGTAATTCAGAAACAGACCTGCTCACGAAAATGTGACACGAGTCACTGTACTTTGAAAATAAGGTCAAGATCAAGTGACACCTGCCAGACTGACATGTACACCATACAATGTATTTATAGACCAAATATAGATGACCTATCTCTTACAGTAATCGAGAACCAGACCTGCTCATGAAAATGTGATGCAAGTCACTGAACCGTGAAAATGAGGTCAAGGTCAAGTGACACCTGCCAGACTGACATGTACACCATAAAATGTATTTATAGACCAAATATAGATGACCTATCTCTTACAGTAATTGAGAAACAGACCTGCTCATGAAAATGTGACACGAGTCACTGGACTGTGAAAATAAGGTCAAGGTCAAGTGACACCTGTTAGACTGACATCTACACCTTACAATGTATTTATAGACTAAATATAGTTGATCTGTCTTGTAGTAATTGAGAACAAGACCTGCTCATGAAAATGTGATGCAAGTCACTGGACCATGAAAATGAGGTCAAGGTCAAGTGACACCTGGCAGACTGACATGTACACCTTACAATATATTTATAGAACAAATATAGATGATCTATCTCTAACAGTAATTGAGAAACAGACCTGTTCATGAAAATGTGACGCAAATTTGACAAAGTCACTGAACCGTAACAAGAATTGCTCTTGGCAGCCATATTTGTTGGCCAAATGGAATGAAACGAAGAAACTTTATGGAGGACCTTACATAGATGCTTCCTGCCAAGTTTGACTCCATTTGGCCGACAGTTTCAGAGAAGATATTTTTAACATTAGCCAATCAGAAAAAAGAATTGCTCTTGGCGGCCATGTTTGTTGGCTAAATGGAACCAAATGCAAAAGCTTTATAGAGGATCTTACATAGATGCTTCCTGCCAAGTTTGGTTTAATTTGGCCAAGGAGTTTCAGAGGAGAAGATTTGTTTAACATTAGACAATCAGAAACAAGAATTGCTCTTGGCAGCCATATTCGTTGGCCAAACGGAACGAAATGAAGAAACTTTATAGAGGACCTTACATAGATGCTTCCTGCCAAGTTTGGCTCCATTTGGCCAAGCAGTTTCAGAGGAGAAGATTTTTTAAACAGTAGCCAATCAGAAACAAGAATTGCCCTTGGCAGCCATATTTGTTGGCGGAACGGGACGAAATGAAGACACTTTATTGAGGACCTTACATAGATGCTTTCTGCCAAGTTTGGTTCCATTTGGCCCCGTTGTTTCAGAGGAGAAGATTAAAATGTGAAAAAGCTAACGGACGGACGACGGACGCCAAGTGATGGCAATACCTCACATGGCCCTTTGGGCCAGGTGAGCTAAAAAATACTTATTTGAAGTCAAGATTATTTATTCTGTATTTTTTTATCTTAATTTTTTTTTCTTTTGATAACAATATAGATTTATTCATGATCACCTGTTAACAATACACCTTATCTGTCCAGGTTCAACCAATGATCTCTGTTCTACATCAGAAATTGGCATGCACAGGGTCAGACATAACTTGCATAATAAAATAAAATAAAATCTTCACATATTTATATAACAGCAAACAGAGAAAATAGGAAAAATATATACTTATACCAAATATATTGGCTAACATACATTGGGGCGGAAAAAAAGTTTACAATGGGACACATAGATTATTTAACTTACATGTTTAGGAATAGTGAAATTAATCTGTTCGAATATGTAAAAAGTATTGCGTTGAAGTTCCACGCAAGAGCTGACCTATGACTTACATGTACTGCTTAGGCCAAAAAAAAATATGTGAGTTTACTGTCACATGTCAAAAAAAGCTAGGGTCGGTCGGTCGTCATTAATTTTTTTTTTTTTTTTTTTAAACTATCGGCAAAATCGGAAATAGTCGATTCCAGTATTTCATTTTCGAAATTTCCGGTAAACTGCCATTTGTCAGAAGCTGTTTATGATGAGTTACGCAGTTTTTCTACCTTCTTTGCTCTCAATTTCGACAAAAAAAACTAGCAGTTGAATAAATAAAACATTGCTGCTGATTAAACAACAAAAATGGTTATCCAAATTCTGTGTAAAAATTGATAGGGTCGCTAGCAAAAATTAGGGTCGGTCAGGTGACCATAAACTCACATATTTGGTTTGGCCTTACCAGACTGTCTGTGTCAGTGTGTGCGATGAATATCATTCATAATGTGGTTAACATTTTTGAGATTTTAGCATCCAGTTTTATTATTGAAACTTTATTGTGTTTTATTATCTTGTATCCTAGATAAAAAAACAAATATTTTAACAAGCACATGTATTATAATGTATTACCAGAAAACTACCAATAGATATAAGACAAAGGACTTCCGAAAGTCTGCCTATTTATACATTTTTAAATCCGCCCCATTGTATACTTTTCATCTGATAGATTTTTTGTCATGAGTTGTGAATCTACCCCAATGTAAATCTGAAAATATATTAACAGTCATGCGGAAATATAATTAGTATACATTTATTAAAGATGATCTAACATTATGTCAGTTTTCCTTTGAAATTTAAAAAAGTAGTCAGTCTGATACCAGATGTTGAACCTGGACAGCTAAGGTGTTAATATGAATAAAATCTATATTGTTGTCAAAAGAAAAAAAATAAAGATAAAAATAATAAAGAATAATAAATCTTGACTTCAAATAAGTATATTTTTAATTTAGTAATATCTCACCATTCCATCCTCTCCTTGACCTAAACAACATACTTACTACAAAGTAAACAGTGAATATTGACATTCATACTAGAAGTTTTCAACTAGATGCTCACATGAACCTGTATCTCTCACACTGTTTGTGTTCAATCAAGTCTAGATTTTGAGAAAAATTATCTCATTCATTTTCACACAGAGTCCTAGGTTTAATTTAACACATTAAACTATGATTTATTTTACATTTCTCTGTTTTGGTCCTCTCATATATTTGAAACTGTTTAATTTAAGTTATGACAATTCTGACACATGAATTTTTATTAGGTATTCAATTTCAATGGAAAATTTTGCATACAAATCAGACTTAAAATAAACTAGTGGCTCACCTGGTAAAGAAGATTTATTGAATGTTGCATATCTAGCATCTGTTAAATATTGATTCAAACATTTTGAAATTCCATAGCTATTATACTAGAACTGTATGGTTGCTAGGTACTTTTTAAAAAAATAATAGGCCATGAGAGTCTTCCAGGATATTTACAAAAGTTGGAATTCAAATATGTTGATACTTCATGTACTGAAGCATATATCTCTTCAGTAAAATAAGTCTGGTACAAACCACAAAAAACTGGGCCTGAAACAGGTATAACGAGGTTTGATTGTGTTTGGATGCAAAGTGTTTGGATGCAAACACAGAAGTCCCCAAACGACCCACATATCAGAATTTGGGCATGTGGATGTAAGTTTCATCATTACCAACCAATTCCTCACTTCAAAATACTCCTAGAAATCAATTTTCATTGAAATCGGAGACCATTGACAATTTGACAATTTTGTTGGCAGCCATTTTGAAAATAGTGGCCTCGTAAAATTTACCCTGAATGCAAATTTCATCATTACCAACCAATTCCTCACTACAAAACACTCCTAGATAATATGATAATAGGTGTTACCTAACTTGGGACGAAGCCCAATAATTTTTCTAAACAACATATCGGGGACCAAACTCCGGACAGTTTTCGCATCCGCTACCGAACATGTTTCATAACCGGAAGTAGTAAATAAACTTTATTGTACTCTTTAGTTTGCACATTTTGTTGTTCATGTGCGATGCTTTATTCACGAGAAAAGCCGTCATTAGTTTATACATCATAAAAATTATAAACATTGTCGGTCATCTTTGTTTATGGTTGTCAAGGACTACTTCACGCTCTATCTCGCGATATTTTGAACAGGTTCCACTTCTCACGAGAGCTGCAACTTGATTTTTTTTCTACATCCTTGTACCCGTTCTTGATTTTATTCATACAATATGTCGTTTTTAGTACTTTGATACTCGTGTCCCTACAAGAGCAATTTTTTACTGCATAACATTTTTTACAGAAACCCACTGTAGCTGTACATGTATTGCTTCCAGTATGTCATTTCCGGTGCATGAAAATTTAGTAATTAGTATATAGAAAAAAATTGCTATTTCTACCACATCAATTTTCATTGAAATCAGAGACCATTAACAATTTGCTGATTTTGTTGGTGGCCATTTTGGAAACGGTGGCATCATAAAAATGACCCTGAATGCAATTCCCATCATTACCAATCAATTCCTCACTTCAAAATAACCCTAGATATAAATTTTCATTGAAATCAGAGAACATTGAAATTTTGCCGATTTTGTCTGTGGCCATTCGCTTGCGATTTTTTTTTTGTCCAAATATTCTGCCAACCCTACTTAATATATATGCCAAGTCTTGTGAAAATCCCTTTGGCAGTTTCCGATATAAGTGAGGTCAAAGATTTTGACATATGTTCACGGTTTCCATGGCTATGGTGGCCATTTAAAAAATCCCAAGATCTGATGGCACCTTTTGAGATGGGGATCCACCTTCCTGTAAAGTTTAGTAAAGATTGGATCATCAGTCTCTGAGGATTTGGTCGGAAAAGTTCACTCCGAGAAGAATAATAATAATAAGAAGAAGAAACGGTGCAAAAAGAATAAGTCTCCAAACTTCGTTTTGGGACTTAAAAATATTAACTTATTTGACCTTCACATCAAGGGTCAATGTCACAGTGATGTCATTTCCATACTTGGCATGCAACCATGTCCTAGTACATTTACATACAAAAGATAAAGGCAATGTGACTGTCATTTTTTTAATGTTTGGTCTTTATATGAGTAACACGGCTGGTGTCTTATAAGAAGCAGGAAATGCTTACCCTTGGCAAGCACCTGGAAATTTCATAGGGAATCTATAATCTATGTCAAACTTTGAACCCACATGGGTTTGACCCCCATAAACCCTCATGTAATTTGTAAAAGCTTGAAAATACACTTCATAATGAAACTTCAGGTCAAATACAATTACATTTCTATTGAATGATCTTGATATTGCATTTCTTAAATTCTTTGCAGTCTACATAATCTTTGGACCCAAGGTTTGGACCTCATGGATCTTGGGGTTGTCATTTATGTTTCAAAATGATGAGTCTTGCCATTCATACTTGTATTTCCATAATTTGATATTAAGATAATCTTCTTTTATTACCGTACAGGGGCGTGGAAATATTGAAATATTCTACTTGTCCCCGGGCAAGTTATCTGAAAAAAGTTACTTGTCCGGACAAAATCCTACTTGTCCTGTTTTTTTTTGTTTTTTTTTATAAACATTTGATACTTGCAAACACAGTTGCTAACTAAAAAAAGTAAATTGAACTTGTTTATATTTTCTATTACATCATAGCTAAAATTTGAAATGGTAACACAAACATCCCTGTCTAAGTGATCACTGCCCAAATGAAGACCATTTTCAATTTGAATTTCAGATAGGAATGTGCAGTCAGAGAATATCCGGTTGTTTATAGATACAAAATAATAAGCTGTGTTGATATCAATCAAGTTAATTTTGATTAACCTTGACAATGGCTTTATCCATCAAACCGTTTTAGTTGTGCCTCCATGGGCATGGGAAGATAAGTATCCATTCTGTCCACGATTTTGCAAAAAAAAAAACATTAATGATTTCCGGTCAGCAAAATCAAAATATTTCCTGTACGGCTGTAGATATTGCAATATGAGACATTATCAGAATCCAGCAGTAGCCATGTGAAATCGGCTGGCCACTTTGACTGAACAGTCCGTTGCAGCTGTTGGGTGTTTTTCCACAAATGATGTGTCTTTTCCCGCTAGAGTTCACCATTTGTTAACTTTCTCATTGTGAACAGAACCTTTCCAGCCTTTTTTTATTATTAAATATTTATCCGTTGTAATGACTGCAACCCGATTTGTATTATACAATGTATGTTCACGGATGTTAGACCCTGTTTTTCTACGAAAAGCCATGGACAAGCAAGGAAACATCACATTCGGAACATCAATAAAAACCTGTTACACGATCCCGTTTTCCTTATGTAAATGCAGTACAATTATCATTGCAATCGGGTCGTAATACTCAACTTAGAACTTGTACAATTCTGGTTATTTTTAACTGCTTTCGGAACATCACTGATGCGATGGTTTCCAATAAAAAAAACACATAAAACATTTATATAACCGTCAATATTTTACGATATATCATTTGAGAAATTGTCTTTCCAGAATACTTTAATAAGAAATTATTTTTATTTGTTGATATTTACTTGTCCCCGGACAAGCTAGCCAGGAAAATCTACTTGTCCGGCAGGTTCTATGTACGAGTCGGGCGAGTCGGGCATGGCAATTCCACACCCCTGCCGTATAAGTGGTTTTTTTTGCGGGTACCTAATTTTCGCTTTATTCGCGATAGTCATCGATCGGCACAAAAAGGAATCCGCGTAAATTTCCACCCTTTAGTACATAAGTTTTTTTCCTTTCTTAAACAAGATGAACTGTGAGCTAATGCTCACTTGTGATACCCCTGCTATTCGGCAAACAGGAAGTAGGAATCTGACAGGTCAAAAAACGCTTCCCACGATATGGGGTACCTATATGAAGCTTGTGACCAAATATCAGATTTCTACCATCAATAGCTGCTGAGAAAAATGCGACGAAAAATGGGCATATATGTTCCATGTGTATAAAAATCCACAAAGTCGGCAAACAGGAAGTATGAATCTGATGGGTCCAAAAACGCTTCCCACGATATGGCATACCTATATGAAGCTTGTGACCAAATATCAGATTTCTGCCATCAATAGTTGCTGAGAAAAATGTGACGAAAAATGTGCATATATGTTCAATGTGTATAAAAACCAACAAAGTCGGCAAACAGGAAGTAGGAATCTGACGGGTCCAAAAACGCTTCCCACAATATGGCATACCTATATGAAGCTTGTGACCAACAAGATGAACTGTGAGCTAATGCTCACTTATGATACCCCTGCTGTTCGGCAAACAGGAAGTAGGAATCTGACGAGTCAAAAAATGCTTCCCATGATATGGGGTACCTATATGAAGCTTGTGACGAAATATCAGATTTCTGCCATTAATACCAGGGCTCGAAATTAACGCTATCAAGCAGGCAAATTGCTAGTTGAAATTTCAATTTGCCTTAATTTTGCTAGTGAATAAAGTTAGAACTAGCAGAATTTTGCTAGTTGTAAAAAATTACGTGTTCAGAATCGTATCTGAACTATGACAAACGTGTAAATTTGTTTTCTCGTATGATCGGTAAAGATCGCATTGACTTCATAAAAAAGGACGGTATAGTTACGTATTTGTCCGAGAAATACGAATATTTACCTCTCTGTCCGAGAAATACGAACAACCATACTGGTTCCCGATTTTTAAAATAACATCTGGTTGTAATTTTTACAGTTCAAGTTACCAGTCGAAATGTCAAAAAGAAGAAAAGTTTTCTGATCACGATCGCGACGTTACAAAAATTACGAAATTTTTTCGCCAAGTAGATTTATAATTGTGATTATAGTGTTTACAGTGATTAAGAGGAAATAATCGTGAAAATCGTTGTGTGACAGCTGACACTATCGTATGAACGCAGCCTGTCAGTGTCTGCTTGCAAGAATGGCAAGATTACGATTTTCGTTTCTCCAACTTTGGCCTAGCTAGAGTCTAGAGTAAATCAATTATCGTGTTTTTAACAGAAGTGATCTCATAATTTTATTCAAATAATTATTATTGCTCTGTTTCCAGCTTGATTACCTCTAACTCATCTCTTTTATACAATTTTCACACGAAAAAAAGCAAAGAAAAAAAAATTAACAGACAGGCATATTTCCTTTACTGGCTTTACAAAAATTATTCTGTCACATTACATAATGAAAGATAAAACAGACAAGCCAGTCATTAGTTATTATCTTGGTAATAATTTTATAATTACATTTTGTATTTGAGATGAAAAAAGTTCAGTAAATGCACAGTGATGCAGCATACCCACAGTTTTTTTTTCATTTCAAGGTACATTTGTACATGTACCCCAACTCCACCAATATGGGGATACATGGAATTTTTTGAGGGTACAATGTGTGGCTCTTTATATTACTGTCCAATAAAACATTGTTTAAAACACTGTATGTTTTCATATGATATGGCCATTCCCCATGAAATATTAATGCACGTTTGTTCATATCAGGTACATGTTTCTTTTAAGAAATAAATCATGGAAGCCAGAATGTCCGGGAGCAATTTACTTAATGGTCAAGGACACCTTTCACAATGCGGTATAGTCAGAGACAGTGAATTGCTTAATCTAATAAAACACATAAAACCTTAGTCTTATTGTTACATATTTCAATGAAAATAACATACATTTTTTGTTAAATTTGGTTGCTAGTCAGGTCAGTCTGTTTGCTAGTAGATTTTTATTTAACTAGCAAAGTGTTGCTTGTGGTGAAAAAAGTTAATTTCAAGCCCTGAATACAATGTAGTTGCTGAGAAAAATGAGCATATAATTATGTTCAATGTGTATAAAAATCAACAAAGTCGGCAAACAGGAAGTAGGAATCTGATGGGTCCAAAAACGTTTCCCACGATACGGGGTACCTATATGAAGCTTGTGACCAAATATCAGATTTCTACCATCAATAGTTGCTGAGAAAAATGCGACGAAAAATGGGCATATATGTTCAATGTGTATAAAAATCCACAAAGTCAGCAAACAGGAAGTATGAATCTGATGGGTCCAAAAACGCTTCCCACGATATGGCATACCTATATGAAGCTTGTGACCAAATATCAGATTTCTGCCATCAATAGTTGCTGAGAAAAATGTGACGAATAATGTGCATATATGTTCAATGTGTATAAAAATCAACAAAATCGGCAAACAGGAAGTAAGAATCTCATGGGTCCAAAAACACTTCCCACGATATGGGGTACCTATATGAAGCTTGTGACCAAATATCAGATTTCTGCCATCAATAGTTGCTGAGAAAAATGTGACGAATAATGTGCATATATGTTCAAAGTGTATAAAAACCAACTAAGTCGGCAAACAGGAAGTAGGAATGTGACGGGTCCAAAAACACTTCCCACAATATGGCATACCTATATGAAGCTTGTGACCAAATATCAGATTTCTGCCATCATTCATCAATAGTTGCTGAGAAAAATGCGACGAAAAATATCTTGGGACGGACAGACGGAAGAACGGAAGGACAGACGGAAAGATGGACAGAGGTAAAACAGTATACCCCCTCCCCCTTCCGGGGAGCGGGGGTATAAATATCAGATTCCCGTCATATATGCTAAATGTGTATAAAAATCAACAAAATCGGCAAACAGGAAGTAAGAATCTGATGGGTCCAAAAACGTTTCCCACGATATGGGGTACCTATATGAAGCTTGTGACCAAATATCAGATTTCTGCCATCAATAGTTACTGAGAAAAATGTGACGACAAATATCTTGGACGGACGGAAGGACAGACGGACGGAAGGACGGAAGGAGGGAAGGAAGGATGGACGGAAGGAGGGAAGGAAGGATGGACTGACAGACGGACAGAGGTAAAACAGTATACCCAGGGATGTCAATAGATTTTGAAGTAGCAGGAGAAAATTGAAAAGTAGCAGGCAAATTGATGCGGATGGCACTGCCATCCGCCGCGCCGAGCGTGCTCGGTGCCCTTTACGGACGGGGTTCTGGGATAAATGGTGCAAAATCCTGCATTCTAGGCCTCTCCTGGCACCTAATTTCATTATTGAAACTTCATTTTTTTGTACTATTTTTCTCATATTTTCAGCAATTGTTCAAGATAAAAGACCCTTTTTTACTACTTTTGATTATATTGTGGCAGTGATTCAGGTACTTCAATTTGTTGACTACAAAGATGTATTAAGATTTTATTTCTTCAATGCAATTTAATTTGAAAAATAGAACAGTTAACAAACTATAAATGTAGTTTAATTCAGTATGGTGATGAAAGCCATCCAGAGATATTGCAAATCAGGGTTTTGCTATCTTTACCATGAAGTTAAACATCACTCTTGTTTCATTTGATAAATGCGAACATTTCTGTAAATGAACAGCCATAATGGTTCCACAGGGCACACCTCCGGTGGCCATTTTATACACACTACGTCACGTACACGTTTTAGATCATGGTCATTTTACCGTTATCTTAAGCACTTTGGCGATCTAGATCAATGACCTTGACAGGTGGAAAAAACATTGAAAAAAGATGGCTGCACTTCTAGTCATCTCCGCGAATTTTGAAAATAACTGTAATTGTTTACGATAACAAACATCTCCATATCATTGAGTTAGAAGACACACGGCCGGTGTTTATTTTATTTATTTTATTTATCAGTAATAAAATGTAATTACCCGAACATATCACAGAATAATTGCCGGTCAACCGGTCGGCATGGATAATATTTTGCCGGTCCGGACTAAAAATTGCCGGTCAGGACTGACGGTCCGGCACATTTCAGTCTTTCCTTGAAGTGAGTGCTGATACTAGATAAATGTTTTCTCATTATTATTTTTTTAAAGAGAAAAAGTGACCAGCGGTGACAGCTAGAGTTACCTGAGATTTTCGCCGGTTGCCGGCTTCCTAATGACATCCCTGATACCCCCTCCCCCTTCGGGGAGTGGGGGTATAATAATGGTATAAGATCCATCGTAGTACGACTGTGTGAATATTTAACAATTATAATATTATGGTACCTATTCTTAAAGTTGTTGAAATGACGTTTTTTTAAATATCCAACATGGGGGAATCCTTCCCGAAAACAATGCATGTGTTGATAATGATTATGAATGAACAACAAACAATACCTTATTATTTAAGTGATGAAATAGCATCCAAGCCATACAATCATAAATGAAATAATTGATTGTTAATCGGATTAAATCATCATTATCGAACTTGACCTAGATATTCATGAGTTACATTTACATACCAAACCTAGTTTCAATCTGACTTTTTGTTCACAAGTTATAATTTGGAAACCAAAAAATTAGCAATTTTGTAGAAAAAAAAAGGGATGTAACTCTGGTAAGATTTGTCGAAAAATGATCGCTATCAAACTTGACCTAGATATTCATGAGATACACTTACATACCAAACCTAGTTTCAATCTGACTATTTGTTCCCAAGTAACATCTGGAAATCAAATATTTAGCAATTTTGAGGTATAAAAAGGGGCATAACTCTAGTAAAAAT
>MJUT01065410.1:34835-53627 GCA_002080005.1 Gigantidas platifrons | reverse complement strand
TTGAATAAATATATTACAGTAAGAGCATTGGTCATGATTTTAATTCTATCTTCCCTGCGATATTCCTTTTTGTTGACAAATTCTTGCCATAATGCATCAAATCTGGATGTCAAAGCCTGAAATAAAATAAAAAAACATATTTACTAAACACAGAAAAAACAAAAAAACGCAAACATTAAAAAAAACTAGAGGCTCAGTGGGCTGAGCCTGTGTCGCCCACCTTTCATTCTGCTTTGAGGAAACTTAATACAGAGCCTTCCATAGGTGCTTCCCACCAAGTTTCGGTTCATTTGGCCAAGCAGTTTCAGAGAAGAAGATTTTTAGAAATCAACCAACCAGAAACAAGAATTGCCTATGGCAGCCATATTTGTTAACAGATCGAGATGAAATTAGCAATCTTTAAAGAGGACCTTCCATAGATGCTTCCTACCAAGTTTCGGTTCAATTGGCTAAGCAGTTTCAGGGAAGACGATTTTTGGAAATCGACCAATCTGAAACAAGAATTGCCTGTGGTAGCCATGTTTGCTAACAAATCAGGACGAAATGAGCAATCTTTATAGAGAACCTTCCATAGATGCTTCCTACCAAGTTTCGGTCCATTTGGTAAAGTGGTTTCAGAGGAGAACATTTTTAGAATTCCACCAATCAGAAACAAGAATTGCCGCTGGAGGCCATGTTTGTTAAAGGATCGGGACGAAATGAGCAATCTTTATAGAGGACCTTCCATAGATGCTTCCTACCAAGTTTCATGGGTGAAAGTGAATCTTCCTGAAAATCCTGAAAATTACGGCTGGGGGTCTTGGAGGCCGCTAAAGGACCCCTAGTGGGTTCAGGGCAAAACCCTAGTAAACAGAAGATTTTTTAAAAAAAGGACAATCAGAAACAAGAATTGCCTATGGAGGCCATGTTTGTTAATGGATCGGGACAAAATGAGCAATCTTTATAAAGGACCTTCCATAGATGCTTCCTACCAAGTTTAGGTTCATTTGGCCAAGCGGTCTCAGAGGAGAAGATTTTTAAAATTGGCCAATCAGAAACAAGAATTGCCTATGGTGGCCATGTTTGTTAATGGATCAGGGCAAAATGAGCAATCTTTATAGAGGACCTTCCATAGATGCTACCTATCAAATTTCAGCTCATTTGGGAAAGCGGTTTTACAGGAGAAGATTTTTTAGAAATTAACCAATCAAAAACAAAAATGGCCTGTAGCAGCCATGTTTGCTAACGGATTGGAATTAAATGAGCAATCTTTATAGAAGACCTTCCAAGGATGTTTCCTACCAAGTTTTGATTCATTTGGCCAAGCGGTTTCAGAGGAGAAGATTTTTTTAGAAATCAACCAATCAGAAACAAGAATGGGCTGTAGCGGCCATGTTTGTTAACGGATCTGGAAGAAATGAGCAATCTTCATAGAGGACCTTCCATAGATGCTTCCTACCAAGCTTCGGTTCATTTCGCCAAGCGGTGTCAGAGGAGAAGATTTTTTAAAATTGGCCAATCAGATACATGAATTGCTTGTGGCGGCCATGCTTGTTAATGGATCGGGACAAAATTAGCCATCTTTATAAAGGACCTTCCATAGATGCTTCCTACCAGGTTTAAGTTCATTTGGCCGAGGGGTTTAAGAGAAGATTAAAATGAAAAGTTAACGGACAACGGAGGGATGCAAATTAACGGTCGCCCAGTCGCCCACGGTGAGTAAAATTTCAGCTGAGCAATCAAATATTACTTTGCAGTCGTCCTGTTTTTTTTTGTTTTTTTTTCTCAACTGCAAAATACATCAATACAGAATATAGTACAATAATAAAAACATCATACAATCTATATAATAAAGTACAATTAAATCTTCTTACAATCTTTTCCAATATATAATCATAAAGTATATTGCAGTAGAGGTTTTTTTTTTTTTAGAATAAAGAAATGAGAAAAGAGGTATTCTGCAGAGTTTAAAATTGTTTACAATTGATATATGTGATAAATATTTTTTTTATTATTAAGAAAAAAAAGTAGATAAGAATTTTAGTGTATTTAAAAAAAAATAATAATAATAATAAATAAAGACATTGAGAAGATCAGGTTGTACTTTATATTGGCATTTATACATGTATGTAAAACTTTTATGGTCTGGCCTGGTGCATTCAATCAATTGGACTATAACACTGTACCCGATATACAAAAGTATTATTTGGATGGATCAAATATTCATATTGTTTTAATTACACGGTAATGAGTATACTATAAAGTATACAATAGTATAATCAATATAAACAAGAAAAGTATATTTAGATAGACTACATCAGTTAATATTTAATGGTGTCTCTATGGAAAGGGAATTTACAGAAGAATAAAAAAAATACGTTAACAATCCTCAAACAGTTTATCAAAAGTACTCCAGTGTAATTGAAATTCTGCAAGTCTTTGATTTCTGACAGCAATCATTTTTTTCAGTTTTATATAAATCTATCAAACAACTCCAAGATGGGTAATTAGATTTTCTTCACAATTGCAGGGTAGTAGATCTTGACATGCTGAACATTTTTGCAGTTTCAACTTATCATCTATCTCTTATAGTTTTTGAAATAAAGAGCAAAAAGTATTAAAATTTTGAAAATTTGATGAAAAAAGGGCAACAACTCCAAGATGGGTAATCAGATTTTCTTCAAAATTTCAGGGTAGTTAGATCTGGCCGTGCTGGTCATTTTTACCTCATGTCAGATTTCTGATATTATTAACGGTTTTTGAGTTATTACCAAAAAGGCGCAATTTTACCATATGTTCTATTTTTAGTAACAGCGGCCATGTTGATTGGTGCATGGCTTCACCGGACACAATTTTAAAACTAGACACCCTAGTGACGATTCAGACAGTTTGGTTCCAATTGGTCTGGTAGTTTCAGAGGAGAAGATTTTTGAAAAAGTTTAAGACGTACGACGGACGACAACGACGACGGACGACAACGACGACAGACGCCAAGTGATGGCAATAGCTCACATGACCCTTCGGGTCAGGTGACCTAAAAAGGGCAATAACTCCAAAATGGGTAAAGGCATTTACTTCAAAATTGCAGGATATGTAGATCTTGCCATGCTGAACATGTTTGCAGTTTGAACTTAACATCTATTTCTTATAGTTTTTCAAATAAAGGGCGAAAAGTATTAAAATGTTGAAAATTTGATGAAAAAAGGGAAATAACTCCAAAATGGGTAATGGCATTTACTTCAAAATTGCAGGGTAGGTAGATCGTGATATGCTGCACATTTTTGCAATTTAAACTTAACATCTATCTCTTATAGTTTTTGAAATATAAGGCGAAAAGTTTTAAAGTTTTGAAAATTTGATGAAAAAAGGGCAACAACTCCAAAATGGGTGATGGAATTTACTTCAAAATTGCAGGGTAGGTAGATCTTGACATGCTGAACATTTTTGCAGTTTCAACTTATCATCTATCTCTTATAGTTTTTGAAACTAGAGGCTCAGATGAGCCTGTATCGCTCACCTGACATAACTAAGTCCTCTTAAGAATGTCTGCATGCCGAATACATCCAAGTTACTAGGATTCTATGTTAAAACTATGTCTGCTCATGGCAGCCATCTTGGATGGAGGTTGTGGTCACCGGACACAATTTTTAAAGTATACTACCCAAGGACCATCCATGCCATGTTTGCTTTAAATTGACTGACTGGTTTCAGAGGAGAAGACTTTTAAACAATTTTCCCATAGGGTCCTATGTTAAAACTATGTCCGCTGATGGCAGCCATCTTGGATGGAGGTTGGGTTCACAGGACATAATTTTGAAAGTTGACTACCTAAGGACCATTCATGCCATGTTTACTTTAAATTGACTTGCTGGTTTCAGAGGAGAAGACTTTTAAACATTTTTTCCATAGGGTCCTATGTTAAAACTAAGTCGAGTCAGGGTGGCCATCTTGAATTTCCAATCAGCAAATGATTCACAAGTTTAGTACAGGACCACCCAATGATCATTCCTGTCAAGTCACAATTCAATTGGCTTAGTGGTTTCTAACAAGAAGATTTTTAAAATTTCGACCAATCAGAACACATTATGGGCCCTGGAAGCCATGTTGGATTTCCGATCAGCGCCAAAAACAAAAATCTTGTATATGACCATCTAATGAACATTTTTGTCATGTTTGGTTCAAATCTGTTTCGTGGTTTCAGAAAAAAAGATGAAAATGTGAAATTTCCATAGAGTCCAATGTTAAACTAAGTCGAGTCATGGCGGCCATCTTGAATTTCCGATCAGTAAACGATTCACAAGTTTAGTACATGATCACCCAATGATCATTCCTGTAAAGTCACAATTCAATTGGCTTAGTGGTTTCTAACAAGAAGATTTTAAAAATTTCGACCAATCAGAACACATTAAGAGCCCTGGCAGCCATGTTGAATTTCCGATCTACACCAAAAGCACAAATCTGGTAGAGGACCATCCAATGAACATTTATGGCAAGTTTGGTTGAAATCTGTTCAGCGGTTTCAGAGAAGAAGAGTTAAATGTGAAAAGCTAACGGACGGACGGACGACTACCCATGACAAAAGCTCATATGGCCTTTGGCCAGGTGAGCTAATAAAGAGCAAAAAGTATTAAAATTTTGAAAATTTGATGAAAAGAGGGCAATAACTCCAAGATGGGTAATCAGACTTTCTTCAAAATTTCAGGGTAGTTAGATCTGGCCGTGCTGATCATTTTTACCATGTCAGATTTCTGATATTATCAACGGTTTTTGAGTTATTACCAAAAACGCGCAATTTTACTATATATGCTCTATTTTTAGTAATAGCGGCCATGTTGATTGGTGCATGGTTTCATCGGACACAATTTTAAAACTAGACACCCTAGTGACGATTCAGACAAAGTTTGGTTCCAATTGGTCTGGTAGTTTCAGAGGAGAAGATTTTTGAAAAAGTTTACGACGTACGACAGACGACAACGACGACGGACGCCAAGTGATGGCAATAGCTCACATGACCCTTCGGGTCAGGTGAGCTAAAAAGGGCAATAACTCCAAAATGGGTAATGGCATTTACTTCAAAATTGCAGGGTATGTAGATCTTGCCATGCTGAACATGTTTGCAGTTTGAACTTAACATCTATTTCTTATAGTTTTTGAAATAAAGGACGAAAAGTATTAAAATGTTGAAAATTTGATGAAAAAAGGGAAATAACTCCAAAATGGGTAATGGCATTTACTTCAAAATTGCAGGTTAGGTAGATCGTGATATGCTGCACATTTTTGCAATTTAAACTTAATATCTCTCTCTTATAGTTTTTGAAATATAAGACGAAAAGTATTAAAGTTTTGAAAATTTGATGAAAAAAGGGCAACAACTCCAATATGGGTAATGGGATTTACGTCAAAATTGCAGGGTAGGTAGATCTTGCCATGCTGAACATGTCTGCTGTTAAACTTAACATCTATCTTTTATAGTTTTTGAAATAAAGGACGAAAAGTATTAAAATTTTGAAAATTTCATGAAAAAAGGGAAATAACTCCAAAATGGGTATTGGAATTTACTTCAAAATTGCAGGGTAGGTAGATCGTGACATGCTGCACATTTTTGCAATTTAAACTTAACATCTATCTCTTATAGTTTTTGACATTAAGGACGAAAAGTATTAAAATTTTGAAAATTTGATGAAAAAAGGGAAATAACTCCAAAATGGGTAATGGGATTTACTTCAAAGTTGCAGGGTAGGTAGATCTTGACATGATGCACATTTTTGCAATTTAAACTTAACATCTATCTCTTATAGTTTTTGAAATAAAGGATGAAAAATATTAAAATTTTAAAAATTTGATGAAAAAAGGGTAATAACTCCAAGATGGGTAATCAGATTTACATCAAAATTGCATTTTTACCCCATGTCAGATTTTTGATATTATTAACGGGTTTTAGGTTATTACCCAAAAACCTGAAATTTTACCATATGTTCTATTTTTAGTAACAGCGGCCATGTTTGTTGGCCGAATGGAACCAAATGAAGAAGTTTTATAGAGGATCTTACATAGATGCTTCCTGCCATGTTTGGCTCCATTTGGCCAAGCAGTTTCAGAGGAGAAGATTTTTTTAATATTAGCCAATCAGAAACAAGAATTGCCCTTGGTGGCCATATTTGTTGGCAGAATGGGACGAAATGAAGAAACTTTATAGAGGACCTTATATAGATGTGTTCTGCCAAGTTTGGCTCCATTTGGCCCAGTTGTTTCAGAGGGGTAGATTAAAATATGAAAAAGTTGAACGGACGGACGACGGATGCCAAGTGATGGCAATACCTCACATGACCCTTTGGGTCAGGTGAGCTAAAAAAGGGGGGGTACATATTAAAAATTATCACAAATTATATGTCACAAGGAATGATGACACCATAAGTTTTTGTTATAAGAGTCTTATAACAATATTGGTTGTAATGATGATGATGATGATGAGGAGGAGGGGTGGACAGTGATGATGATATGGAATATACTGAGGATGCTATTGACAATATGATTTTAGAATTTTCAAGAGATTAATATAAACATGGATTCAAAATAAAGTTTCTTTTTGTTCTTTTACTTGCATTGTGGTCTTCCCTAATGCATAATTGACATGTCCACATAATATTTGGTACATCATCATGTTTGGAGTTTTGGTGGTTTTAATTAATGGTCATTAAAGTAGTTTTCAAATTCGAGCCTGTAAGGTAAAAAGTTAAGCGTGAAGACTGTAAATAAAGCAGTATAACTCCAGAACAGAAAATGTGGTAAAGTCTAATATCAATTTGGTCTTGCCTTGTGTATAATTCCGAAGGGCATAGACATATTATTAGAGACTCAGTGGGCTGAGCCCTTGTCGCTCACCTTTCATTCTGTTTTGAGCAATCTTTACAGAAGACCTTCCATAGATGCTTCCTACCAAGTTTCGAATCATTTGGCCGTTTCAGAGGAGAAGTTTTTTTTAGAAATCGACTAATCTGAAACAAGAATTGCCTGTGGCGGCCATGTTTGTTAATGAATCGCACCAAAATGAGCATTCTTTATAGAGAACCTTCCATAGATGCTTCCAACCAAGTGTCGGTTTATTTGGCCAAGCAGTTTCAAAGGAGAAGATTTTTAGAAATCAGTCAATCAGAAACAAGAATTGCCTGTGGCTGCCATGTTTGTAAACGGATCGGGACTTAATGAGCATTCTTTATAGCGGACCTTCCATGGATGCTTCCTACCAAGTTTCAGTTCATTTGACTGAGGGGTTTCAGAGGAGAAGATTAAAATGTGAAAAGTAAACGTACGATGGATGCCAAGTGATGGCAAAAGCTCACATTGCCTTTGGAAAGGTGAGCTAAAAAGGAGGACACATCAACTAAATATCTACATGCAGAAATTACTTTTCTGAATGGTTGCAAAAATTTGTCATCTTTAATATTTAACATGCAGTAAGTGTTCTGTAGTCCTTTCAATACAGATCGTATCCTCATGATCATTTCCTCTCCACTACATCCAGATGATGGCTTTATTACTGTTTGCCAGACAGGTAAGAATACAAAGGCAGATCGTACAGCATCTTCATGTAACTCTTTTCTATATCGACTATCTGCTTGTCCTGTATAGCGATAATAAATGTTAGTCCATCCTACTTTAGTTTCTTTCACTCTTATTACACCATCATACTGATGAAATCTACCTAAAATTAAAAAATAATATAATGTAAACATGAGTTTGTATCAAAAGTTCAGGATATTGCAATCACATTATAATGATTCATTAACACAATCATGATGACTGACTGGCCAGTTACTTAAAATCAGGGATGCAAATTAACGGTCGCCCAGTCGCCCACGGCGAGTAAAATTTCAGCTGGGCGATCAAATATTACTTTGCGGTCGCCCAGTTGGCGATTGAAATTTATTCATCACTCCAAGTTTCCACTGCCAATGGCATTTCTAGAATGGCATTAAATTCCATTTTCAGTTTTAATATGGGACAAAGTCCCAACTATGGTAGAAATAGCAATTTTTTTTCTATATACTAATGACTAAATTTTCACGCACCGGAAATGACATACCGGAAGCAATACATGTACAGCTACAGTGGGTTTCTGCAAAAAATTTGATGCAGTAAAAAATTGCTCTTATAGGGGCACGAGTATCAAAGTACTAAAACGACATATTGCATTAATAAAATCAAGAACGGGTACAAGGATGTAGAAAAAAAATCAAGTTGCAGCTCTCGTGAGAAGTGGAACCTGTTCAAAATATCGCGAGATAGAGCGTGAAGTAGTTCTTGACAACCATAAACAAGGATGACCGACAATGTTTATAATTTTTATGATGTATAAAACTAATGACGGCTTTTCTCGTGAATAAAGCATCGCACATGAACAACAAAATGTGCAAACTAAAGCTCCAATAAAAGTTTATTTACTACATCCGGATATGAACCATGTTTGGTAGCGGATACGAAAACTGTCCTGAGTTTGGTTCCCAATATTATTGTTGAGAAAAATTATTGGACTTCGTCCCAAGTTAGGTAACACCTATTATCATATTAAAATGTCAGACAGACTTGAAATTTGTTTATTTATTCTGTCAGACCGGCACATTCCTATTTTTATTAATCAGAACTTCTTCCTATACGTAAAAACGTCATTTTAGAAGGACTATGTGCACCTGCAATACGTGAAGACTTAAAACTGAAATACATTACTAAGCACAGAAATAAACTGACTTCCACACTCCAAAGGTATCAAAGATTGCTTGTATTTCATTAAATTTGTTTTGAGATGCTTATATATTGAAGATGACAACAGATTCATGTTCTTAACTGAAATTAAAAATGTAGGTAAACCGGATGTTGACATTGATGTAAAATATTCGGAACGGGATCGGACAGTGAGATACGGATTGTTGGCTATATCTGCTATCTTTTTAGATAACTATACAGAAAAACATTTAATTGAAAAATTTATTTACATGAAAATTTTACTTGTTTACAAATAAAAAAACAGTATATTAAAATACAATATCTGCACACATATAATAATATACAGCATACAGTAAAAGGAATAAGTAAACACAGATATTTACATATACTGTATTCATTACATCAACTGGATACCTATACTGTGCATTATATATGTATGTCGACTGAGTCATATAAAGACTGCTTACTAAATTGCCATCAAAAGTCATTATAGACAAGTTTGACATCACAAAAAATGCATTCCTAACAAAATTAGGATTTTTTTTTAGTTCAGATCAGGACAAGACCTGGAAACCTTTTTTGCGTACCCATTCCCCTTTAAGAGTTTAAATTATAAGTAGGTAGTTAATTCCTGTTTAGAAAATGTGGGAGTTTATCAGTGGCATAAAACCTCCACAAAAGAGGAAGACAGACGAAGATAAAAATTCATATTGCTACAAGTATTTAAAAAGCCTGTATTTCCTGATTAAATGGGTTTTTAAAATGAATAATTATTCATTCATGTTCAAATGTTTTGATTTTTTTTTTCATGGACTGAAAAATAAAACTGGGCCCTTAAAAATTTTGCTGGGCCCCTAGAAATTAGAAGTCAGTAGCCCAGCTGGCTACTGGGAAAAAATAGTTAATTTGCATCCCTGAAAATATGTGACAATATTAAGCACTTGCCCCCCCCCCTTTTTTTCCCACACATCTACCACATCTACAACTATGAAATCGAATCAAATGCAATAATATTGTCTCAATTATAAATGTAAACAGTTTGCTTAAGCTTTAAAGGAATATGTATTAAAAAATTTGTTAAATGATTGATTCAGGCAGTTGACCATCCTAATCTTTATTAATGAATAGAATATATGTCTATGTTCCTCTGCAGCATATATACACAAAGAAAAATGTTAAGCACCCCCTGATATATTAAAACATAATAAGTTACACTAAGTTTAGATTCTAATATTTATATTTATTATAGCAAGAACAATGTTCCATTAAAAAGATGTGCTCACACAGGTGTGACCATTATGTCTAATATTGACTAGTCATGCTCGTGAACCATGCCTCTCATGCATTACTCAAAATTCAGTATGTTCACGCTTCGAATTTAGGTACTTAAGTCCAGTGTTTTAAAAAATGTATTCATTCTCAGTAAGCATGGTACGAAGACGAATATCAGAAGCACAAAGATGGCAAATAATTGGCATGCATACAACAGGGATGTCCTTCAAAGCTATTGGACCTCAGATGGGCTACCACTATACTGTAGTCAGCCGACTGGTGAGTAAACACACACAAACCAACATTGTGAAAGACTTGCCAAGATCCGGCAGATCACGGGTAACATCTGATCGTGACGACAGGGCCTTGCAGCATATGGTTAGACGGATGCCATTCGCAACCAGTCCCATACTCAAACAACACTGGCTGCCCAATAGATGCCTGTCAACAAGAACAGTTAGAAACCGTCTGAAATCAGCGGGACCTAAGTCAAGGAGGGTCATTAAACATCCACTGATGGCAGACTGACATCGACGATCACATTTGGCATGGTGTCTAGCACGACGTGGTTGGAATTTAAGGACATGGCGCAAAATTCATTGGTCAGACAAGAGTCAGTTTCTGCTTCATGTAAACGACGGCCGGATGAGGGTTTGTAGACACAAAAATACAGCCTATACCCCAAGGAACATCCAGTCAACTGTCCTTTATGGTGGAGGCTCAGTAATGGTTTGGGGGTGTATCTCTCATGACTGCAAGCTGGATTTAGTCACCATACAAGGCAACGTAACTGGTGATCAGTACATCAGAGACGTCTTGCAACCAGTTGTTGTCCCCCATTTCGACAACCACCCACTAGCTACAAAGCCTGTGTATATGCATGACAACGCCAGGCCTCATCGTTCAAGTAACCGCCTACCTCCAAAGCGAAACCGTGACTTCTGTTCTTTGGCCAGCCATGAGCCCGGATTTGAATCCCATAGAGCATATTTGGGACATGTTAGGCCGTCGTATACATGCTCGGGAACCTCCTGTGCAAAACATTTGTCAGTTGGAAGCAGCATTGCATCGGGAATGGCAGCAGCTATCACAACAGGACATCCGACGTCTAACTGGAGTGATGAGATGCAGGGCTGAGGCCGTCATCCAAGCAAGTGGGGGTTACACCCGGTACTGAACTTTGAACAATAGATGTCGTCAAGTGATTCATAAGTGACGTTTTGAAAGTGAAATGGCAATCTTATCGTGCTTTTTGAACTGTGAAGGTCAATACTTTAAATGGACATGTTTTACTGCAAAAACTGGCCTTGTGATATTGTGATTAAATATTCATTAAATTAACATTTTTCTTGATTTTTTTTTTGTGGTTTCTTACAGCCATTGTAATGTCCTAACAGGTCACCATTGCGTTCTTGAGATTATCTGGTCAGTAATCTTGTGATACTTGTCGTATCATTTATCATTTCAAAAAAACATGGGGGTGCTTAACTTTTTTCTTTGTGTATATAAATCTTAGTTCCATTAATTATCAATTTTACTCCATATAAATTAATAAAGACCCAACTAAAATGAAAATAAACAAGTACTGATTTCAAATACTCAGGATACTTAATTGATTTCTAAACAAAAGAGTAAAACCCAATTACTTAAAAGCTAATTTGAAGAACAGATTCCAGCCAAGTTTAGTCTAATTCAGTAATACGGCTTCTGAGAAGAAGATTTTCAGATGAACATCAATGAATATTATGCACACTTCACATATTTGTTAAAACAAACTGCAAAATTACAAACATTACAGAAACTAGGGGCTCTCAAGAGCCTGTAATCACTCACCAGGATTTTAATTTGACTTTAATATCAGAGTTAATGTTCAACAAGCTAAAATTAAAATTTCAGAAGATTTCAGCTATAAATTTGCCTATTTTTTTTTTTTAAACAAATTTCTATCTTGGATGGAGGGTTGAGTTGTCAGTCACAAATTTGATAGTGGACATAACAAAGATAATCTCAGCTTAATTTGGTGGTGAAGAATTTAATGTTATTCATCATCAAAGAAACAAAGAAATCTAATTTCCACAACCAGTATCAATTGGCTGAACAAAATATTGCACAGAAAAACCCTGAATACAAATTGAACTACTCTGGCATTGTCATGCAACTGCAGTTTAAATTCGAGTTCATTTTTACTTAAAATAAAGCTCCAATGATCAATTAAAGATTTTTTAATTTTTCTATAATGTCAACCACAGGGCTGTTGGACATATTTTTGAAAATAGACCACCACTCACAGACCATTCAAATCCAATTTGGTTTCATTTGGATCTACGTTCTCTGAGTAAAAGATTTTCATTTGAAATTTTATAAAAAAAACAAAAAACAAAAACAAAAACAAAAACAAAAACAAAAAACTAGAGAATGTTGATCTGGTGATCACAGATACCCCTGCATTCCAAATTTCCATCCAGAAACCTTTAAAGTCCCTATCTTCTAAGAGAAAAAGGGCCATATAACAGTAAATGTCAATTTCACCATAATCGAATTTAATCTGTATTTTATGGTACATCGCATTGTGTTAAAGTTTGAAAAGATTTGGTTGAGCGGTATTTTAAATATCATCCGGAAACCTAAAAAGTCCCTATTTTCTAAGAGAAAAAGGGCCACAACTCAGGAACAGTAAATGTGAAATATACCCTAATCGAACTTGACCTGTATTTAATGGTCCACAGCAGTGTGTTAAAGTTTGAAAAGATTTGGTTGAGCCATACTTTAAATATCATCCGGAAACCTAAAAAGTCCCTATTTTCTAAGAGAAAAAGGGCCATAATTCAGGAACGGCAAATGTGAAATACATCGTAATCGAACTTGACCTGTGTTTAATGGTCCACAGCAGTGTGCTAAAGTTTGAAAAGATTTGGTTGAGCCATACTTTAAATATCATCCGGAAACCTAAAAAGTCCCTATTTTCTAAGAGAAAAAGGGCCATAACTCAGGAACGGTAAATGTGAAATACACCGTAATGAACTTAACCACTTAACCTGTATTTAATGGTATACAGCATTGTGTTAAAGTTGAAAAACATTTGGTTGAGCCATACTTTAAATATCATCCGGAAACCAAAAGGGGCCATAACTCAGGAACGGTAAATGTGAAATACACCGTAATCGAACTTGACCTGTATTTAATGGTCCACAGCAATGTTTTAAAGTTTGAAGAGATTTGGTTGAGCGGTACTTTAATTATCATCCGGAAACCAAAAGTGTGACGGACAGACGGACGGACGAAATGGACAGACATGGGGATCCCTTTATACCCCCCGACTCTCGTCGAGCGGGGGTATAAAAAACCTAAATTGCATAATTGGCATAAATCGGCTAACAGAAAAATCACAGAAAACTAGAGAGTTTCATTTAACTACATTCCCAACAGTTTGAATGCACATTCAATTTAAAGGTAAATAAAAATTGTTCGACCTTAAATGTCTAATAAAAAGAGAATTGATATTTTTCCTGCAGACTTTACTTTAAGAGAAGCAATATAGTCAAAGGCATGTATATGTACTGGTACATGTATTCAGTATTGTCTCTCCTTCAATCTACGAGATTCTGATTACCCCTGTGGTATCTTTAAACCTTTCTGAAAGTTTTTTAAAAAGTTGTACATGTTTATGCACTTTGTTATGCTGTTATGTTTACTGAGGGAACCACAGATAAGTGCTGCCACAGTGACAGTAAGGCTAAGGAATGTGGAATAACCTTCATCGAATACTATAGATGATAAGAGTAGCAAGTATTTCATACCTGCCAAACTCAAAGAAATTAGGTTTCCCATCTATTTGAATAAGGTTTTCTGTTTTACAAAGTCTCAGACATCATACCGATCATATATATCTCTTTTGTCCAGACATATTTTTAACTGAAACAATATAAATCCTATGAAAACCACTTACAAAACTCACCTTAAGACTAGTTTTAAAGCCAAAGACAAAGTTCTCTCAATCAATTTTATGGACAACAGAAATCTATTTGCACAACTAATTTCTGGAAAAATACTAGTAACAATACCCAGAATGATGAACACGAGTGGGACTTTAAAATACTGGGTCTTTTAAGCACCCGTTGGGTGACAAAACTTTCATCTGGTCAAGGGTGGAATTCACGAATATAAACCGTTGTGAGCGTGCAAGTTGACAAGTATGTTATTTACCATCATAGAGTTTTATGTCATTTGGAATGACATATAGTGTTCTCATATTATTCTGCTGGTTATATATGAGCTCTTCACATTGTGTATCTCCATGAACTACATAGTATCTGAACAGAATGGTTGTTGATAAGTGTCCCCTAGGAATAGAAACTACTCCTTCAACTTCAACACTGCCATCTTCTAGTTTTCTGAAATCATATTAATCAAATTTTAATTAATGTTCAATTAAACTAGTTTGTTGTGATAATTCAGCCTTTAAGTAGTACCAAGCAAGATAGGTGATTGTTTTATACATGCAACTGTTCCTAAATCAACATGTTACAGCTTTACCATTATCTGCTGCCTGGTCAGGTTATCAAACTTGTGACTCAGTAGAAACTTTTATACTGCTCCTTTTGTCATACCAGTTAAACAATTGCTAAACCAGTCTTATAATTTGCAGGTTATATGGGGACTTAAAACTATCAGTTAGACAAAATAAGGGAATTTACAGAAATCCACCTTACTTAAGAAAACATTCCTTATGACATGACCAATGCATAGTTTTTCCTTAGTGAAAGGATTATGTATTTTATGGATTTCCTAGTGATAGTGTATTTGTAAAAACAAACTTTTTATTCAAAAGAAATATTACTGCAAAAAATAAAAATATTAAAAATGAAAAAAGTCATAAATTGCCAAAATTGCCAAGTTGGTTGTGAACAAATGTTGCAATTTTTACAAAATGGCAGGCGATGAACAGACAGACCCCTGTCATTGCTGTTACTACATGTAGTAACCTCGAAATAAAATTATTAACACAGAAATGTCTTGTGTATTAGAAAGGTCAGTGGGTAAACCTTTTGTTTCTGGTATAGTAATTTCAATTTTTTATAAGGGTATTTGGGGTTAACAGCATGGACAATTTTTTTAGATTCTGAAAAGTATATTTTTAGCCAGAGGCTTTGAAGAGCCTGCATCACTCACCTGATTTAAATAGGCAATGAATAAAATGTCCAAAAAAGTAATCACTAAGGCAGAATCTGTTTGAACAGAGCAGGATAGAATACCATAAAAATCAGACTTTAAAATCAAAACTACAAATTTTGGAATGTCTGATTGTGTGTTTTATTGCTGTTCTCTTTATATGCAGTCAAACCTGTCTTACGTAACCTTCCAAGGAAACATTGAAATAAGGACACATAAGACAGGTGGTCACTAAATACAGGTTTAATTAATATGAAATGCATTATGAATGGAAATTAAAATTAAGCTCACATAAGTTAAGTTATTGCTTAACAGATGTGGTAACTGAAGCAGGTCTTACAGCACCCATATTTCTTGTTTGGTGGTGTCATTTGACATAATTTCATAGATGACAACCTATTGTCTAAGGACAATTCAAGCCAATTTTATTTTAAACATCTACCTCTGTTTCAGAGGAGAATTTCTTTTTTGAAAATTCATAACAAAAGACATTGTGTACACAGTATTTTTACCCTACATTTTCAAGTTTCTATTATTTCTTCTGATCCTTTCATCATTTAAATACCAAATAAAAGTTACCTGATAGGATACATCTCATGTTTTCTACTTTTCCATCCTCCAAGAATATCGAGTGAAAATCGAACATAAGCAGTACAGGTATCATTATAGTTCGATGAATGCATAATGGCATGGAAGGTAACTTCAAAGTTTGCATCAGATGATATCCTCTCTTTTTCACTCTTTCCATCCAATCTAAGGATAAACATAGTAAACACTTTTAAATGGCTTAAGAATAGTGGTATTGAACATCACCATCACCATCAACAATATTTCAGTTATACAATGGCAGTCAGTTTTATTGCTGGAAGAAACCTAAATTCAAACAATCCATTACAGAAATTGCTGAATAAACATACATGTCTTAATTAAAATTAGAATTGCCATTCAACGATTTTTAACTACCTGTAACTTAACAATTTTTTGTGTAAATTAACGATCAAAACTTTTCGCAGTCTCTTAATGAGACTTCTTTGTGTTTAAGAAAGGATAGAACAGAAAATTGTGGTGGTGATTGGGTAGCATACATATCAGTAAATTTAGAATATAAAAGAATACTAGATCTTGAAAGGAGTAATATAGAAACAATGTGGTTTGAAATTAAACCATGTCATAAAAAAATCCTTTTTACTATGTTTTGTCTATAGAAAACCTAGTGAACTCAGTTGAATGGATTGACAAATTTGAGTCTGAACTAAATAATGCAATTTCGTTCAATTCTGATATTGTCTTCACAGGTGATTTTAACATGAATTTTTTACCCCCCCCCCTGTAAACCATCACAAAAATGGTTGTCTATTCTTGAAACTTACAATCTTAAACAAATAGTAAACGAACCAACTAGAGTGACAAAAGAATCAAAAACATTAATAGATCATATCTATATCACCAATTTAGATAAACTTCAAGAATCACATGTGGTCCAATACTCTGTTAGTGATCATTATCCAGTATGTATGACTAGAAGTGAGCAAATTAGTGTAAAGAAAGACACGCATATTTCTATTGTCTATAGAAATTATAAAAAATTTGTTGAAAGTGAGTTTTTAAAAGATTTATCATATGCTCCATTTAATAAAGTTGAACATGTAGAAGACCATAAACTTTTGTCTCATCTCTATGTCGTTAGTTATGACAATAATAGAATATGCTTAACCCAGGTTTCTCACTACTTTCAAATTAGAGGGAGAAGTCACACCACACCACACCATCACACAGAGAGCTCACAGGGAGAAGTGGAAGACAACAGAGAGAAGTGGGGAGACTTCTGAGAGTAGTGTTTAACCAAAATTTGTTTCATGGCAATGCTGAAGTCACCCTGTCCAAATTTAATAGTTTAAAAGAAGTTTAAAGTTTGATTTTTATTGTTTAGTTTGTTTGATATACTTAGCTAAAATCACAAATATTTTACCTCTATTACTCATCTCTTGCATGCTTGAAAATTTTTATATGTGGACCCCCACGACCTTTTCTTTTTAAATATTAATTACTGTCGAAACATAACATTTATTTAACTGTAAAATTCACCCCCTTTTTTCCCGTTTAAATCAATTATCAACAATATTCCAGAATCAAACAAATGAATAAATATAACATAGCATCTTCCCTTTACATTGTCAAGATTCTATATTTATAAACTATTGTCCAAGATAAAACAACAATCTGCATCAATTTTCCCCGCGAAAAATGGATTAGTCTATTTAAAGTAGGGTTTTAGCCCTCTAATAAAAATAGTGTTCTATATTCGGTATAGCTTATTAGGATTAAACCATGCATAGGTTATAACATAACATGTTCAAAATATGTGCAAGAAGTGAAAAAAGTGTGTATTTTACATTAATCGATGGATTTCAGCAACTTATAACATCCTTTTTCACCCCACTGAAACACATATGGGAAATTCCGAAATTCCAGCGTTTGAGGTGCCCAAAGGGTAAATTCTTGTAAACACCGGCCTCTTTCAATTAAATTTGAAAGATTTTTTGTCATTGCAACCCCGTTCACAGTTGCCCAACAGGAGTCCACAGGTCGTCCACGTGTCACAGTTTAGAATAATCCTTCAGGTAATCATTCAGGACCTTACAGTACCCCATGACCCAAATTAGCACGGTTCACCAATATTTTCTTAATAATGTTGTTTAATTATCTTTACCTTCAACCACAAAAGCACAATAATGATGTTTCAACCATTTGTCCAATTACAACAAGAGAATTAAATGGACATATTACAGTCAAAAGGTACATACTATATTTATATCTAAGGTCTCAAATAAAATTGGAATTACTGAGGTTTATTAAATAAACATATTAATAGATATAAATATGTTGACCTACATCTGTCAGCATGTAAACAGAAGTCGATCATAATTCTAACTGGGGGCAAGTAAAAAAAAATCCATCATACTCTGATATGCATAATTATTAAAAATCAGAAGCATCTCAGTACATTTCAACAAATATTGAGATGTTAATTATGTTTGTTTTTGTTTTGTTTTTGTCTCTTTGTACTTTAATACTTTAACTGTACTTGAACTGATGTAATTGTGTCTTTTGTTGTTTCTTTATATTATATCTGTAACCAATCAACCCAATCATATTTGTTTATTCATTGTTTGATTATTCTGCTCAGCAATGGGCACTGTGATTAGTTAATAAAATATCTGTATCTGTATCTGTTGGTCTTAAATATACGAACGTATTAATTGTAAGAACTTAGATTTTACACAATAGATATTGAGAAAAATTAATCGAGAGTTTGTTCGACTAAAAGTAGCTTAGGTTAAATTTCCTGTAGCAATGTACTTGATTGCATCCGCTTCCAATGCCACTATTTTTGTTTGTTATTTAACGTTTTACAAATTTTCTTTGAAACGAAATGGATTACCAGTATTTTTTAAGAAAGTCACCATTAAAGTACATAATGAACAGGGATTTCAAAGTGGGCCGCTACCCGGTACTTTTACCCGTCTGAGATCGTGTATAGTACCGGCAGAAATTACTGAACCCCCCAAAATAAGCGGTGGTCAAAACCACAAGTACGATTGGCTTGTGGAATATTTTTTATGAAAAATTAATGTGACACGTCAATATATT
>MJUT01065400.1:50609-62751 GCA_002080005.1 Gigantidas platifrons | reverse complement strand
AAAAAATATTTAAAAGTCTTCTCTGAAACCAGTAAGTCAATTTAAAGCAAACATGGCATGAATGGTCCTTAGGTGGTCAACTTTCAAAATTATGTCCTGTGACCCCGACCTCCATCCAAGATGGCCACCGTCAGCGGACATAGTTTTAACATAGGACCCTATGGGAAAAATGTTTAAAAAAAAAAAAATTTCTCTCAAAAAATGGAAAAAATATTTAAAAGTCTTCTCTCAAACCAGTAAGCCAATTTAAAGCAAACATGGCATGAATAGTCCTTAAATAGTAAACTTTCAAAATGATATCCAGTGACCCAGACCTCCATCCAAGATGGCCACCATCAGCGGACATAGTTTTAACATAGGACACTATAGGAAAATTGCTTAAAAGTCTTCTCCTCTGATACCAGTCAGCCAATTTAACGCAAGCATGGCATGGATGGTCCTTGGGTAGTATACTTTCAGAATTGTGTCCGGTGACCACAACCTCCATCCAAGATGGCTGCCATGAGCAGACACTGTTTTAATATAGAACCATATGGGATTTGAATAGTAACTTAGATGTATTCTGCCTGCAGACATTCTTAAGAGGGCTTATTTATGTCAGGTGAGTGATACAGGCTCACTTGAGCCTCTAGTTTGATAGTCGCACATGGCATGTTTAGGTGTAAATATTAATTTCAGGGTTTCTGTTAATGATAACTACAACCGGTTTATCCGATAACAAATTTATTATTTAACCATGTCAAAGGTTGCATTTTATCGTTGTACCAGACTTAAAAAAATTAAGTTTTCCGCCGATTTAAACAAATCTGGACCCCAACCTTTTTTTGATAGCTTTTGGAATGAAGGAAAAAGAGTAGAGCGTAGTTTTTTTTATCCAAAGCTAGCCATCTACAGTCAAACCTGGCTTAACGGGCACCTTCATAGAATGGGCACCTGGTCATAACGGGCCGTATTAATTCCCCCCAATGCGATTTCCTACTTATTTTGCCTTTGTATAGTGGGCACTCCTCAATGCGGGCAGCAGGCAGTCTTTTGACCATCAAATAAAGAAACAAACCTGCTCATAACGGGCAAGCAGTTAAAGGATTAAAAAAAGAAAGTGAATAAAACACAAAACCAGAAACGCGGTTGGTTTATTTGTAACTTCGGAAGTTCGGTCGTTATCGTTGTAATGTATAAAATATAGAAACTGACCAAATCTCGTGACACATGTCATGGTTCAATTCGGTTGTTTCGAATCATGTCAATTCCGACCACGTTCCGTCTTTTTCGTGTCTTGACGTCTGAACAAATAGGCAGGCGACTTCTGGTGTTTACGCTATTACTGTGACAACGTCAGCATATCATAGTCGTAGATGCGGTAGATTATAAGTAATTGTAATATGGAGACACCAAAGAAACCGCTGAATAAATACTGGTGTTCGGTACCCCACTGTCTTATATAAGAAATATATACATAAAGGCAGATCGTTTTCCTTTCATGATGCTGACAGCAGCAAATAAAGAAAGAAAACAAATTTAATTTTAAAGAATTATTTGTCTCTGCGTTGAAGTCTTTGATACACATAAAATAATTTAATTGATATATGTCTTTTACAGAAAATGTTAAGATATTTTTAACTTGAGAATGGAACGTTAAAACCGCACATATCGATTGGAGTTTTTGTTGTGTACATTGACACCGTAAACTCAGGGCCTATAGTTCCATCGAAATCACGTGATCTGGCAGACGAAAATAACAAAATTTTGTCGGAATGGAAATGATTCGAAACAACCGAATTAACGAGTTTTACAAGCATATTAAATTGCTGTCGGTATTTTGGACATCCCTTTTTGATAAATAATTTTGTGTGAATCGAAAACAATTAATAACAAAGAAATGTGATTGGGTTTATTAAAATTGAAAAAGACCGATTTATTTTACCTATAAAATGTTTTACATTTTAATCATGTATTATCATAAAATTCTTAATTGAAAACATAGCATAATCGTATCTGATATTTTTTTTAATTTGTTTTAAATTGATAAAATGCCACCAAAAAAGCGTAGTGCTCTTACTTTAGAGCAACGTGTAGAAGTGATCAGAAAATCTGAAAAAGAACATTTATCAAATCGTAAAATTGCTGAACAATTAGGCATAGGCTGTACTCAAATTGACAATGTTCTAAAACGTAAAGCTGAAGTTCTGACCGATTTTGAAAATAACATGCCAATAGAAATAAAACGTCAACGTAGACCTACGGGTAATGAAGAAATTAACATTTTAGTTTGGCAATGCTTTCAAGATGCCACATCACGTCGTATTAATGTTAGTGGTCCTTTAATTCAAGAGAAAGCTCTTAAATTTGCATCTGACTTAGGCATAGAAACATTTAAAGCCTACAATGGCTTTAAAACTAGTGCATAATTGAATAGTAACTAAGAATTGAGTTTATTGTGTATATGTATGTCATATATTTTTATAAAATGTCATAATCAATATGTAAGTCATTCGTTTTTGTGTTATGATACAATAATTGTTATTGTCATAAAATAAATAAAATTATTATACTATGAATTGTGTTTATTAAACTCGGAGAGAAATATGATGTCAGCAGGAAAAATACGGTACTTAAATACAAAAAAAAAACCCAAAACAAATATAAAAAAATACAGGATGCACAGGTAAAAAAAAACCTAACAGATTTGTATGTGAACATTCTTTATTCATATAATATCACAAATTACATTGTCATCAACAGTTGATAATTTTCTTTTATACGTAGAGTCCCATACACATTACCATTCAAACATAACCAAACAATGAAAAAATATTCGTTCACTTGGACCTCTTTATAAAGGGCACCTGTCTATAAAGGGCAATGTTGCCTCTTCCCATAGATGCCCTTTATACACAGGTTTGACTGTATTTGCATAACCAGCGATAATGTAAGAACATTTTTCTACATTTTGTTAAGTATCACACTTTAAGGGAGCGTATCTCTTGTGTTGTAAAATAATTTCCCGTGTTATATCTGCTGCCCATTGAACATTAGTATGTGAATGCAAGGACATAATGCTTTCCTGAAAAAAGATAAAGCAATTAATGAAACTGACTTTTTTCGTTGGACATTGGTCTTCCCGTTGGCCAATGTTTACAACCGCATCAACGATAAGTGTAACAGTGAATTCTTTCCTTTTGGATAAAACACACTAGGGTAGAAATTCCACAACAGAAATACACTAGTGCAAGGTAGAAATACACTAGGATATTTCCGTACCCGGACATTTTACACACCGGAAAGAAAGTACGCTTACATAAGTACCGATTTCACGATAACACGTTAACCCAGGTGCAAAATGGGAATTGACACTTCTCAGTTTCTTTCTGTCAAGTTTATCTCAGAAAACATAAACAACAGAGGAAAACTGTTGACATACTACCAAAAGCTATCAACACAATTCATTCAACAACAAAAAACCACATCAAAATTGGATGAAAAAATAAAATTCTATAGTATATATTTCTCAAATATGCGAAATTTCAGAATGTGGGTTCCTTTTAGACCCCTTTTTGAAATAAAATGGCAAACAATGTGTATTGCCCATCAATAACTCATAAAGATGAATACTTTGCAAAAGCTGCATTAGAATTGGATGAAAATTTAAAAAGTTCAAATATTTAAACCCTCCTCCCTGTTTTTGACCCCCTTTATGTCAAAAACAGTAAGTGTTACATAATAACGTTATGTGTGTTTCTGAAAGGGATTTTCTTAAGGAATGAAGGAATGCATTATGGTTTTATAGTTTTTAACGCTATGTTCAACAATATTTCAGTTATATTGTGGCGGTCAAGTTTTATTGGTGGAGGAAACCACCAACCTGTAGTAAGTAACTGACACATAATGTTGTATCGCCTGAGTGGCATTCAAACTCACGACATTAGTGGTGATAGGTACTGATTGCATAGGTAGTTGTAAATCCAACTACTATACGATCACGACCAAGACGGCCCTGGAATGCATTAAAAACTCCTCATCAAAAACAAATGAACAATAAATAATGTATACCCATTAATATGGACACACCCTTTTTGACACCTTTGGGTTTCGTTTATGTACTTCTGATCAACAAAAAATACATAACCTTTGCTGGGGACCAGCCAAAGAACATTCCTACCAAGTTTGGTAACAATGGGCTTAGTGGTTTGTTTCAGAGAAGAAGATTAAAATGTAAATGCAGACGGATGACGACAGACACCAAGTGATGTCAATACTAATTCACATGACCCTTTGAGTCAAAGGAGCTAAAAGGTTGTTTACAAGATTTTAATATTTGATCTTGAGTTTTTAATATGGACAAACACCACAATTAGCTTCAATCCGGCTTTTCTGTCACAAGTTATTTTCCGGAAACCAATTTGGGACGAACGCACAGACAAGACCCATTACCACAATACCTCTGTCAAGAGGCGATAGGGACCGGGTGGCTCAATGAGTTAGGTAGTTGGATTACCTAACAACTCATACAAGCCTATCACCAATACGACCTGGGTTCGCACCTGGCTTTGTAAATCACAAAAACAGGTGCACTCGATTCGCAGCCGCAAGTGATCACACTTACCAGTTCCGTGTAATTCGGCTTCTTCCACCACTTAAACTGGTCGCCATGATATAAAATCAAACTAGAGGCTCAGATGAGCCTGTATCGCTCACCTAACATAACTAAGTCCTCTGAAGAATGTCTGCATGCCGAATACATCTAAGTTACTATTCAAATCCCATAGGGTTCTATGGTAAAACTATGTCTGCTCATGGCAGCCATCTTGGATGGAGGTCGTGGTCACCGGACACAATTTTAAAAGTATACTACCCAAGGACCATCCATGCCATGTTTGCTTTAAATTGACTGATTGGTTTCAGAGGAGAAGACTTTAAAACAATTTTCCCATAGGGTCCTATGTTAAACCTATGTCCGCTGATGGAGGCCATTTTGGATGGAGGTTGGGTTCACAGGACATAATTTTGTTGAAAGTTGACCACCTAAGGACCATTCATGCCATGTTTGCTTTAAATTGACTTGCTGGTTTCAGAGGAGAAGACTTTTAAACATTTTTGCCATAGGGTTCTATGTTAAAACAAAGTCGAGTCATGGTGGCCATCTTGAATTTCCGATCAGCAAATGATTCACAAGTTTAGCACAGGACCACAAAATGATCATTCCTGTCAAGTCACAATTCAATTGGCTTAGTGCACGTGGTTTCTAACAAGAAGATTTTTAAAATTTCGACCAATCAGAACACATTATGGGCCCTGGCAGCCATGTTGGATTTCCGATCAGTGCCAAAAACACAAATCTTGTATATGACCATTTAATGAACATTTCTACCAAGTTTGGTTCAAATCTGTTTCGTGGTTTCAGAAAAAAAAGATGAAAATGTGAAATTCCCATAGGGTCCAATGTTAAACCAAGTCGAGACATGGCGGCCATCTTGAATTTCCGATCAGCAAACGATTCACAAGTTTAGTACAGGATCACCCAATGATCATTCCTGCAAAGTCACAATTCAATTGGCTTAGTGGTTTCTAACAAGAAGGTTTTTAAAATTTCAACCAATCAGAACACATTGTGAGCCCTGGCAGCCATGTTGGATTTCCGATCACCACCAAAAACAACAATCTTGTATATGACCATCTAATGAACATTTCTACCAAGTTTGGTTCAAATCTGTTTCGTGGTTTCAGAAAAAAAGATGAAAATGTGAAATTCCCATAGGGTCCAATGTTTAGTGGTTTCTGACAAGAAGATTTTAAAGGTTTCAACCAATCAGAACACATTACTGGCGCTGACAGCCATGTTGAATTTCCGATCTACACCAAATCTGGTAGAGGACCATCCAATGAACATTTATGGCAAGTTTGGTTGAAACCTGTTCAGCGGTTTCAGTGAAGAAGAGTTAAATGTGAAAAGCTAACGGACGACGGACGACGGACAAAAGCTCCCATGGCCTTTGGCCAGGTGAGCTAATAAAAAAATCAATCAAGAGGTGTTGGGGAGACAATCAACCGTCTCTGTCGTCAAGCAATTAATTTTAACTTTTATACCCGAGATAAATTTGAAGCTATGTTCTAAATGTTCTGGTAAAATTATTACTATATAAAACAGATGTAAAATTATTGTGTATTACCGGTGTTACATCATTCCAGTATGATTCAAAGTCTGTATCAGTAACCAAAGCATCATCACAATGTACAATGATATTTCTGTAATGCTTGATCCTAGACAAATCAGCTGCCAAACTTGTATCTATTGCTGAGGGTAGTCTATCCATTATGTCAATCGGTATCAGATTTCTCAAAAGACATATCATTAGTGTTATGTCAAAGTCTTTTGACGAGGGTTCTCCTGAAAATAATACCATAAAAATATTACATGAAATTCTCAAATGTCTTTAGACCAGTGGTCTCATGAAAATAACCCAATAACCAGAGGCTCCCAGGAGCCTGTAATCGCTCACCTGGATCAAAGCTGCTTTCAATAACAACGCAACTGCACTGTGGTGGCCATCTTGGTGGGAGAGCATGACTGCCGGACACAATTTTGGAAAAGGACCATCGAATGACTTTTCCATCAAAATTTGGTTCTAATTGAGTTACTGGCTCCAGACAAGATGGTTTTTATGTGAATTTCCCATAGGGTCCTATGTTAAACTAAGTTCAGCTGTGCAGCCATCTTGGTCAGAGGGCGGAACCACCAGACACAAATTTGGAAGAGGACCATCCAATGAATATTTTATCAAAGTTTGGTTCCAATTGAGCAACTGGTTCCAGACAAGAAGATTTTTATGTGAATTTCCCATAGGGTCCTATGCTAAGCTAAGTTCGGCTGTGGGGGCCATCTTCGTCGATAGATCTTGACATACTGAACATGTTTGCAGTTTAAACTTATCCTCTATCTCTTATAGTTTTTGAAATATAAGATGAAAAGTATTAAAATTTAAAAAAAATTGATGAAAAAAGGGCAATAACTCCAAGATGGGTAATCAAATTTACTTCAAAATTACATGGTAGGTAGATCTTGACATACTGCACATTTTTGTAATTTAAACTTTTAAAACATCTATCTGTTATAGTTTTTGAAATAAAGGACAAAAAGTATTAAAATTTTGAAAATTTGATGTAAAAAGGGCAATAACTCCAAAATGGGTTATGGGATTTACTTCAAAATTGTAGGGTGGGTAGATCTTGACATGCTGCACATTTTTGAAATTTAAACTTAACATCTATCTCTTATAGTTTTTTAAATAAAGAACGAAAAGTATTCAAATTTTGAAAATTTGATGAAAAAAGGGCAATAACCCCAAATTGGTTTATGGGATTTCCTTGAAAATTACAGGGTATGTAGATTCTGGCATGCTGCACATTTTTGCAATTTAAACGTAACCTCTATCTCATATAGTTTTTGAAATATAAGACAAAAAGTATTAAAATTTCAAAAAAAAAATGATGAAAAAAGGGAAATAACTCCAAGATGGGTAATAAAATTTACTTCAGAATTGTAGGGTATGTAGATCTTGACATGCTGCACATTTTTGTAATTTAAACTTAACATCTATCTGTTATAGTTTTTGAAATAAAGGACGAAAAGTATTAAAATTTTGAAAATTTGATGAAAAAAGGGCAATAACTCCAAATTGGATTATGGGATTTACTTCAAAATTGCAGGGTAGGTAGATCTTGACATACTGCACATTTTTGTAATTTAAACTTAACATCTATCTGTTATAGTTTTTGAAACTAGAGGCTCAGGTGAGCCTGTATCGCTCACCTGATATAAATAAGTCCTCTTAAGAATGTCTGCATGCCGAATACATCTAAGTTACTATTCAAATCCCATAGGGTTCTATGTTAAAACTATGTCTGCTCATGGCAGCCATCTTGGATGAAGGTTGTGGTCACCGGACACAATTTTGAAAGTATATACTACCCAAGGAACATCCATGCCATGTTTGCTTTAAATTGGCTGACTGGTTTCAGAGGTGAAGACTTTTAAACAATTTTCCCATTGGGTCCTATGTTAAAACTATGGCCGCTGATGGAGGCCATTTTGGACCGAGATTGGGGTCACTGAACACAATTTTGGAAGTTGACCACCGAAGGACCATCGATGACATGTTTGCTATATTGGTTTACTGGTTTCAGAGGAGAAGATTTTTTTTTTAAAAATTCCCATAGGGTCCTATGTTAAAACTATGTCCGCTGATGGTGGCCATCTTGGATGGAGGTCTGGGTCACTGGATATAATTTTGAAAGTTGACCATTTAAGGACCATTCATGCCATGTTTGCTTTAAATTGGCTTACTGGTTTCAGAGGGAACAAAATTTAAATATTTTTCCCAAAGGGTCCTATGTTAAAACTATGTTCACTGACGGCGGCCATCTTGGATGGAGATCGGGGTCACATGACATTATTTTGAAAGTTGACCACCTAAGGACCATTCATGCCATGTTTGCTTTAAATTGACTTCTGGTTTCAGAGAAAAATTTTTTTAAACATTTTCCCCATAGGATCCTATGTTAAAACTATGTTCGCTGATGGTGGCCATCTTGGATGGAGGTCGGGGTCACATGACATTCTTTTGAAAGTTGACCACCTAAGGACCATTCATGCCATGTTTGCTTTAAACTGACTTACTGGTTTCAGAGGAAAAACTTTTTAAACATTTTCCCATAGGGTCCTATGTTAAAACTAAGTCGAGTCATGGCGGCCATCTTGAATATGCGATCGGCACAAAAATAACAAATTTAGTAGAGGACCATCCAGTCACCATTTCTATAATGTTATAGTTCCATCGGCTGAGTAGTTTCTGACAAGAAGATTTTCAAAGTTTCAACCAATCAGAACACATTATTGGCCCTGGCGGCCATGTTGGTTTTCCGATCTAAACCAAAATAAAATATTTGGTAGAGGACCTCCCAATGAACATTTCTGCCAAGTTTGGTCCAAATCTGTTCAGTAGTTTCAAAGAAGAAGATGAAAGTATGAAAAGTTTACAGACGCGGACGATGACGCAAACGACGACGGACCCAAAGTGATGACAAAAGCTCACGTGAGTTAATAAAGGACGAAAAATATTAAGATTTTGAAAATTTTATGAAAAAAGGGCAATAACTCCAAAATGGGTAATGGGATTTCCTTGAAAATTGCAGGGTATGCAGATTCTGGCATGCTGCACATTTTTGCAATTTAAACTTAACCTCTATCTCTTATAGTTTTTGAAATATAAGACGAAAAGTATTAAAATTTCAAAAAATTTGATGAAAAAAGGGCAATAACTCCAAGATGGGTAATCAAATTTACTTCAAAATTGCAGGGTAGGTAGATCTTGACATACTGAACATTTTTGTAGTTTATACTTAAAATCTATCTCTTATAGTTTTTGAAATAAAGGATGAAAAGTATTAAAATTTTGAAAATTTGATGAAAAAATAGCAATAACTCCAAAATCTGGTAATGGAATTTACTTCAAAATTGCAGGGTAGGTAGATCTTGACATGCTGCCTATTTTTTGTAATTTAAATTTAAACTTAACATCTATCTGTTATAGTTTTTGAAATAAAGGACGAAAAGTATTAAAATTTTGAAAATTTGATGAAAAAAGGGCAATAACTCCAAAACAGGTTATGGGATTTACTTCAAAATTGCAGGGTAGGTAGATTTTGATATGCTGCACATTTTTTGCAGTTTAAACTTAACATCTATCTCTTATAGTTTTTGAAATTTAAGGTGAAAAGTATTAAAATTTTACAAATTTGATGAAAAAAGGGCAATAACTCCAAGATGGGTTATCAGATTTACTTCAAAATTGCAGGAAAGGTAGATATTGACATGCTGAACATGTATGCAGTTGAATTTAACATCTATCGCTTATAGTTTTTGAAATAAAGGACAAAAAGTACAAAATATGCCTAATTTGCATAATCGGTAGAAATCGGCTGAAAGAAAAATTTCACAGAAAAACCCGTAATATATGTTAAACTACTCATTGCCATGTAGCTGCAGTTAAAAATTTGAGCTCATTTTTACTTATACTAAAGCAGCAATAGACAATTGAAATTTCATCCCCCCTTTTTTCTATTTTTAATTTGGTGGCCATTTTGGTTTGAAGTCGGAAACACCGGACACACTTTTGGAAGGGGCCCATCCAAGGACAATTCCACCAAAGTTTGGTTGCAATTGGCCCAGTAGTTTCTGAGGAGAAGATTAAAATGTGAAATGTTGACGGATGGACGACGGACGACAGACGACGGACGAAAAGTGATGGCAATAGCTCACATGACCCTTTGGGTCAAGTGAGCTAAAAATGCTATATGAAATTCTCCAATGTCTTTTGACCAACGTTCTCACACACCGTGACATATCAGACAAGAGGAGCAAGTGAGAGAATGATTGTAATCAGATTGGAGATGTCACACACAATTTTAAAAGTGGACAACCAAGGATCATCTTAACTCTATTGGTAATGGTTAGCAGTTTCTTAGAGGTAGAATTTATTGTGATGTTTCTTTTATAAAAATAGGTCTGAGTTTACATAATTCAATTGGTATAAAGCAGTGCATATTTCCACAGAACAACTTACAAAATACAGGTGTATGTTGAACTTCCAATTGTTTTATGAAAAACAATTTTGACAAATCTGTTTTATACAAAACAACAAAGATTCTGAAGAACCAGTTTAAGGGAAAACATTCCGAAACAAAAGAATGCGCCAAGCCAAACATGATACGACCGCAGCATGTTGATAAGAGAAAGTTGAACAAGTGTACCCCAGTATATTAAAAGCCAGTTAACGTGGACACAGTGTTTTACTTGATAAAGCAAATTACATGACGTAGTAGTTGCTTGACCCTGGATAGCCAATTAAGATGATAATTTTGCAAAGAACTACATTAAAATTGTATGAAAAAAAAAATGAGGAAATCTTTTAGATGACCTTCCATATAGATATTTTCTGTTAAATTTTGCTTTTTTTGGTCAAACTGGTGGTTTCAAAGGAGAAGCTTTTTAGTAATTAAACACCCAGAAACAAGAATTGACTATGGTGACCATTTTTGATAACGAATTGGGACAAAATGAACAATCTTTATAAAGGACCTTTCAATAGATGCTTCCTTACACAGTTTCGGTTCATTTAGCCATGCGGTTTCAGAGGAGAAGATTTTTTTATAAATTGACCAACCAGAAACACGAATTGCCTATGTCTGGGTGCCATGGTGATCGTATAGCATTTGGATTCACAACTATGTATGCAATCAGTGCCTATCACCACTAAAGTTGTGAGTTTGAACCTCGTTCATGGTGAGGTGTACTTGATACAACATTATGTGATAAAGTTTGTCAGTGACTTGTGACAGGTCTAACAGTAGTTTTTTTTTTTGGGTACTCTAGTTTCCTCCACCAACTGACCGCCACGATATAACTAAAATACTGTTGAAAGTGGCGTCAAATACCATAAACCAAACCAAACATATGTCGGGCAAAATTACTACCACATCAGGCTGAAATGAGCAATCTTTACAGAGGACATTCCATAGATGCTTCCTATCAAGCTTTGGTTCATTTTACGGCGAAGCGGTTTCAGAGGAGAAGATTCAAATGTGAAAAGTGAACAACAGATGACGGACACCAAGTGATGGCAAAACCTCATAAGGCCTTTCGGCCAGATGAACTAAAAAAGTAAAATAGTTGAAATTTCCCAAAGTTGGGAGCCTTTTAGGTAATATAATAACACTATCATTTTTCTGAAAGGGATTTTCCTAAGGAATTCATTAAAAAAACGAAAAAGCCCACCAAAATCAGATAAAAAATAAACTCTACAAGTACAAATAACAGAAACATCAATATTTGCACAATTGTGTCTCTTGCTAGGAAACAGGTAGGGTTATAATACATCAAATCAATATCAACCTTTATTCTGTGCCAAGGATCATAGTGTTAATAAATCAGAAGGATCCATCAACTAGAAACCATTCTGTCAACAGCCCCATAACATATTATGACAGCAAAACATGTGTTGTCATATAAAAACTAGTTTAGGCAAAACAAATATAATAACCTACCTGTTCTAGGGAACAACAAAACAAATATAATAACCTACCTGTT
>MJUT01065400.1:6312-24742 GCA_002080005.1 Gigantidas platifrons | reverse complement strand
GCGTTACATCATTCCAAATTGATTCAAAGTCTGTATCAGCCAAAGTACCATCACAAAATAAAATGAAGTTGCTGTAAAACTTGATCCTAGACAAATCAGCTGCCAAACTTGTATCTGTTGCTAATGGTAGTATATCCCTTATGTCAATAGGTAGCAGATTTCTCAAAAGACATATCATTAATGTTATGTCAAAATCTTTTGACGAGGGTTGTTCTCCTGAAAATATTACCGTAAAAATATTACATGAAATTCTTAAATGTCTTTTGACCAGTGGTCTCATGAAAATAACACAATACAAATGTTACATGAAATTCTCCAATGTCTTTTGACCAACGTTTTCATATCCTGTGACATATCAGACATGGGGAGCTAGTGAGAGAATGATTCTTAAATCAGATTGGAGATGTCACACACAATTTTAAAAGTGTACAACCAAAGATCATCTTAACTCCATTGGTAATGGTTAGCAGTTTCTGAGAGGAAGAATTTATTGTGATGTTTCTTTTATAAAAATAAGCCTGAGCTTACATAATTCAATTTGAATAAAGCAGCGAAAATTTGCACAGAACAACTTATAAAATACAGATGTATGTTAAAACTTCGAATTGTTTTATGGAAAACAATGTTGACAAATCTGTTTTATACGGAACAAAGATTCTGAAGAATCAATTTAAGGAAAAACATTCCGAAACAAAGTAATGCACCAAGCCAAACATGATACGACCACAGCATGTTGATATGAGAAAGTTGAACAAGTGTACCCCAGTATATTAAAAGCCAGTTAGCGTGGACACAGTGTTTTACTTTATAAAGAAAATTGCATGACACAGTAGTTGCTTGACCCAATAGCCAATTAAGATGATAATCTTGCAAAGAACTACATTAAAATTGGATGAAAAAAAAATGAGGAAATCTTTTAGATGACCTTCCATATAGATATTTTCTGTTAAATTTTGCTTTTTTTTATCAAACTGGTGGTTTCAAAGGTGAAGGTTTTTAGTAATTGAACACCCAGAAACAAGAATTGACTATGGCGACCATTTTTGATAACGAATCGGGACAAAATGAACAATCTTTATAAAGGATCTTTCAATAGATGCTTCCTTACAAAGTTTCGGTTCATTTGGCCAAGCGATTTCAGAGGAGAAGATTTTTTTATATATTGACCAACCAGAAACAAGAATTGTCTGGGTGCCACTGTGGTCGTGATCGTATAGCAGTCGAATTCACAACTATGTGTGCAATCAGTGCCTATCACCACTAAAGTTGTGAGTTTGAACCCTGTTCATGGTGAGGTGTACTCGATACAACATTATGTGATAAAGTTTGTCAGTGACTTGTCACAGGTCTGACAGTAGTTTTTTTCGGGTACTCCGGTTTCTTCCACCAATAAAACTGACTGTCACGATATATGTGGCGTGATATACCATAAACCAAACCAAACCGATTACTACCACATCAGGCTGAAATGAGCAATCTTTATAGAGGACCTTCCATGGATGCTTCCTAACAAGCTTTGGTTCATACGGCAAAGCGGTTGCAGAGGAGAAGATTCAAATGTGAAAAGTGAACAAACAATGGACGACAGACAACGGACACCAAGTGACAGTAAAACCTCACAAGGCCTTTCGGCCAGATGAGCTAAAAAAGTTTAAAATTTGAAATTTCCCAAATTTGGGCCCCTTTTAGGTAAAAAAAAGTAATGGTCATATAATAACACTATTATTTTTCTGAAAGGGATTTTCCTAAGGAATTCATAAAAAAAAAACTAACAAAATCAGATAAAAAATAAACTCTCCATGTATAAATAACAGAAACATCAATTTTTCCACAATAGTGTCTCTTGCTTGAAAACGGGTAGGATTATAATACACCAAATCAATATCAACCTTTATTCTGTGTCAAGGATCATAATGTTAACAATTCAGAAGGATCCATCAACTAGAAACCATTCTGTCTACAGCCCTATAACATATTATGACCCCTAAACATTTGTTGTCATATAAAAACTAATTTAGGCAAAACAAATATAATAACCTACCTGTTCTAGGGAACAACAAAACAAATATAACAAGAATTCTGCGAGTATTGCACATAGCAATACATTGTCCCCTACTGGCCGCAAAAATCGTAAAAAAAAATACAAGTTCAAGGGCCATAACTCAGCCAAAAATCATTCGACCAAAACGAAATTCAAACTTAAACTGTAACTCATCTAGATATAGCCACATACCAAATATCAAGTCAATATCTCATAGGAGGTCCAAAAAAAAGTCCGGACAACTAAACATTTGAACAAAAAATACAAGTTCAAGGGCCATAACTGAGCCAAAAATCATTCGACCGGAACGAAATTCAAACTTAAACTGTAACTCATCTAGATATAGCCACATACCAAATATCAAGTCAATATATCAAAGGACTTAAAAAAAAGTCCGGACAACTTAAAATTTTAATGTGACGTACAGACGGATGGAACCTAAAACTATAGTCCCCTTCGGCTTTCGCCGGTAGGGGACTAATAACCTACCTATTTTAGGGAACAACAGATTCCATTGAGGTTGTGTGATACGTTTCTTCATCTGAAGCTCTGAAAGACGACTCCATTCACTCTTCAATGTTCTCTGCAGAATATCAGGATGAAATTCTTTGTCAAACTGTACTCGTACAGCACGTGGCGAAACTCGTAATACTACCATAGCTATCTTTATGTAGTTCGGATCATGTCTGGATGTTGTTGCCTCAGCCATTCTGTAAGAAAAAACAAAATATATGGTGATTAATAAACTGTTTGGGTTCAAGCATGAGTGTACTATGTTTTTTTCTCAGGAAATAATATGAAAGTGAAAAAATACCACCATCAGAAAAATTCCAAGAAAATGGACCAATCAGAGAGAGGTTAAATGATACCTAAAACACACATAATATACATTGTATATGACTTCTTACTATCCTGGCTTGGTACAGGCACTTCAATCAAAACTTGGTTTATCAACCCAAACCTTCCCCCTTAGTGATATGATAGTCATACAAATGTTTTCCACAAGAGAGCACCGAGTACTGGTGGAGGTTCCCAGGCCTCAAAACGAGAGAATCGATCACCATATCCCATGTGTTCAATAAGGGGTACCCTCTTGATGGAGGAGGGCATTGTCAGGTTTTTAATATCACAAGCCTTACAGTGGACCTAGTTGGTTGCATGTTTAGAGGGTGCCACTCTCCTTTCACTATGAAGATATCTTTTTTCGTAACTCTCCATAATTTTCCAGTGGCAGTCAATACTAGTTGTTATCCAGGTTGGCCCACCTTGTCCTGAATATAGCTGAAATACTGCTCGCTGGATGCTAAGCAATACAGAGTACATTTTTATATATCTTTTAGATGATATAACATTCCAATGATTGCGGTTCCTATCATGATTTCATTGATAAAGGGTTGCTGCTAACAAGGAAGCTACTGAACCAAGGGTTCATATTTGTTAAGCTGAGTCATCATTTCGGAAGTTTTATGGTTGCCACCATGACTTGGTTAACCGCTACATAATATCTCTGTCGTAAAAAACCATGGATATGTTCAGTTTGTCGTAATCACAACCCTCATTCATGGCTTGTCACCAGGTTTGTAACAAAAGTAATAGGACAGGTGTCACTAGTGGAGCAGTAGCTACTTAATTTCTAGAGCACCTACGTTCATCCCCCTGTAACATAACAGGTGCCACCAGTCCCACTGTGGAGCAGTAACTACTTAATTTCTAGAGCACTACGTTCATCCCCCTGTAACAGAACAGGTGCCACAAGTGGAGCAGTAACTACTTAATTTCCAGATCACCTACGTTCATCCCCCTGTAACAGGACAGGTGCCACTAGTGGAGCAGTAACTACTTAATTTCCAGATCACCTACCTTCATCCCCCTGTAACAGAACAGGTGCCACTAGTGGAGCAGTAACTTCTTAATTTCTAGAGTACCTATGTTCATCTCCCTGTAACAGAACAGGTGCCACTAATGGAGCAGTAACTACTTAATTTCCAGAGTGCCTACGTTGATCCCCCTGTAACAGAACATGTGCCACAAGTGGAGCAGTAACTACTTAATTTCCAGAGCACCTACGTTGATCCCCCTGTAACAGAACAGGTGCCACTAGTGGAGCAGTAACTTCTTAATTTCTAGAGTACCTATGTTCATCTCCCTGTAACAGAACAGGTGCCACTAATGGAGCAGTAACTACTTAATTTCCAGAGTGCCTACGTTCATCCCCCTCTAACAGAACAGGTGCCACTAGTGGAGCAGTAACTACTTAATTTCCAGAGCACCTAGGTTCATCCCCCTGTAACAGAACAGGTGCCACTAGTGGAGCAGTAACTACTTAATTTCCAGAGCACCTACGTTCATCCCCCTGTAACATAACAGGTGCCACTAGTGGAGCAGTAACTACTTAATATCCAGAGCACCTACGTTCATCCCCCTGTAACATAACAGGTGCCACCAGTGCAGCAGTAACTACTTAATTTCCAGAGCACCTACATTCATCCCCCTGTTTTTAGTGGGGTTCGTGTTGTTCAATATTTAGTGTTCTGTGTAGTGTTTTGTATTTCTTTTGGTCAGTTGTGTTGTCTGTTCTTCCTTGATTTGTCGTTTCTGATTACACTTTTGGTATCTTCAAACTTTTCTTAATCAACTAAAATCAATCAATCACATGAGAGTAAATTGCCACCCGTCACATGCTGTATAACTGAGTGAGCAGCATTGTTGTAAAGTCTTAATCTAAATATAGTCATATCCCATAATAAATATGGTGGAATACTAACTGACAATGCCTTGTCAAACTCTTAAACACTTCAGCTTTTATACATTTAAGGCCATCGTCTCTTTGTTCTGCATCCAAATGTCTTCCATACCAATCATCACATTCTTCTTTCAAGGAATTTTCACCAAGTTGTATAATAGCCTAAAATATATATTTTTAAAATCTATTTATTGCAAAAGACCTTCATGCAATATAACTTTCATCTGATCTGATAAAGGCTATGTTAGGAGAAGTATGATACGACCACAGTAAGTCAACAAGGGCTTTTTCCAGCACCAGTTTTACTGCAATCAAGTTTAACTCAAAAACTATGACTGATAGAAGACTTCTGGAATACTACCTGAAGACCTTAAACATCACTTCAAAGGGGAAAAAACATGATACAGGTAACTAGAGGCTCAGTGGGCTGCTCACCTGTCATGAACTGATAGAAGACATCTGTAATACTACCTGAAGCCCTTTAAACATTCACTTCAAAGGGCTAAAAACATGATACAGGTAACTAGATGCACAGCGTGCTGAGCCTGTATCGCTCACCTGTCATTTTGTTTTGAGGAAACTTTATACAGAATATTTCATAGGAACTTCACACCAAATTTCTTTTTTCCCCACGAAATTTCAATTAAACATGAAATATGGAAATTTTGCAAAGGATCTCCCATACTATCATTCCTACAAAGTTTCAGAGGAGAAGATCTTTTTTTAATTTCAGCCAATCAGAAACAAGAATTTCCCATGGCGACCATGCTTTTCAACAATCGGGATGAAATGAGAAAATTGTATTGAGGACCTTCTAAATTAGATGCTTTCTGTAGAACTTTGCTTTAGTTGGCCAAGTGGTTTCAGAATAGAAGATTTTTAGAAATCGACCAACCAGAAACAAAAATTGGCTATGGTGGCAATGTTTATTAACGGATTGGCACACTTCATAGAGGACTTTCCATAGATGCTTCTTTCCATGTAGCGGTGCATTTGGCCAAGCTGTTTCAGATGAGACGATTTTTAGAACTCAACCAACCAGAAACAAGAATTACCTATGGAGGCCATGTTTGTTAACGTATCAGGACAAAATAAGCAATCTATAAAGAAGACCTTATATAGATGCTCCTTACCAGGTTTCGGTTCATTTGTCCAAGCAGTGTCAGAGGAAAAGATTTTTAGAAATTTATCAATCAGAAACAAGAATTACCCATGGCAGCCATGTTTGTTAACAGATCGGAACGAAATGAGCAATCTTAATAGAGGACCTTTCATAGATGCTTCCTGCCAGGTTTCGGTTCATTTGGCCAAACAGTTTTAGAGAAAAAAATTCAAATGTGAAAAGTTAACAAGACAACGACGCCAAGTGATGGCAAAAGGGGACATGACTTTTAGGACAGGTGATTCCTCGTTCCAGCTTCTTTGCTTAATTGATCTATGCTGGTGGTTTTAGACCCCTGTTTGAAATAAAATGTCAAAACAATGTGTATTACCCATCAGAAACTCATAAAGATGACTACTTTACAAAAAGTGCATTAGAATTGGATGAACATTTATAAAGTTCAAATATTTTACCCCCCCCCCCTTTTCCCCCTTTATGTCAAAAACAGTAATCGTTACATAATAACGCTATGAATGTTTCTGAAAGAATTTTCTTCAGGAATGCATTATGGTTTTATGATTTTATCTTTATTAACGCCACTTTCAACAATATTTCAGTATATTGTGGCAGTCAGTTTTAATGGTGAAGGAAACTGCAGTACCCAGAGAAAACCACCAGCCTGTTGTAAGTCACTGACAAACTTTATCACATAATGTTGTATCACCCGAGTGGCATTCGAACTCAAAACATTAGTGGTGATAGGTACTGATTGCATAGGTAGTTGTAAATCCAACTACTATACGATCACGACCAAAACGGCCCTGGAATGCATTAAAATCTCCTCATCAAAAACAAATGAACAATAAACAAGGGCAACACAAAGCGTGGCGTATCCCCTGGCCGTTAAACCCCTAAAAAATTCAAAGTTCAACTGTGAGCTTGACCTTTGACCAATGACCTTGACAATCAATAGGGTGCCAGATATTTGTTCGTATTACTTGAGTACCAAATTTGGTTGAAATCCGTTTAACCATGTTGACTCTAGAGTGTTCACAAAAATGTTATGGAAGGACGGACTGATGCACGGACAGTAGCATTACTATATCCCCTTCGCAACTTTGTTGGCGAGGGGATAATTATGTATCACAAGGATGTTACGGGGCAAAAATTTGGCCCTGTGACCTTGACCTTTGACCTTGAAAATCGATAGGGTTCCAGACTCTCCTAAGGACTAAGTACGTACCAAGTTTAGTCAAAATCCATTGAAACATGTTGATTCTAGAGTGTTCACAAGGATGATACAGGGTAAAAATTGAAATTGACCCGGTGACCTTGACCTTTGACCTTGCAAATCAAAAGGGTTCCAGATTCTCTTAAGTACTAAATATGTTTTGGTCAAAATCCATTGAAGGGTGTTGATTCTAGAGTGTTCACAAGGATGTTACGGAAGGATGGACGAACGGACGGTAGCATTACTATATCCTTTTGCAACTTCGTTGGGGAGGGGATAATAATTTATGCCCATTAATATGGACACACCCTTTTTGACACCTTTGGGCCTTTGGGTTTCTTTAATGTACGTCTGATCAACAAAAAATACATAACCTTTGTTGAGGACCAGCCAAAGAACATTCCTACCAAGTTTGGTAACAATTGGCTCAGTGGTTTTAGAAAAAAAGATTAAAATGTAAACTCTTACGGATGACGACGGAAACCAAGTGATGTATGTCAATACCTCACATCACCCTTTCGGTCAGGGGAGGTAAAAGGTTGTTTACAAAATTTTAATACCGGTATTTGATCTTGAGTTTTTAATATGGACAAATACCACACTTAGCTTTAATCCGACTATTCTTTTACAAGTTATCATTCGGAAACCAATTTGGGACGGACACACAGATGATGCCCATTACCACAGTCTCCCTTTCAAGAGGCGTTGGGGAACCAGCGAATCATACGACTCCGAACAATCAAGACCGTCTCTGCCATCAAGCAATCAATTTTAACTTTTATACCCCAGATAAATTTGAAGCTATATATGTTCTAAATGTTGTTGTTAAGTTAAAATGATTACTATATAAAACAGCTGTAGAAATTATTGTGTGTTACCGGTGTTACATCATTCCAAATTGATTCAAAGTCTGTATCAGCCAAAGCCCCATCACACAATAAAATGAAGTTGCTGTAAAACTTGATCCTAGACAAATCAGCTGCCAAACTTGTATCTGTTGCTGAGGGTAGTCTATCCCTTATGTCAATAGGCATCAGATTTCTCAAAAGACATATCATTAGTGTTATGTCAAAGTCTTTTGACGAGGGTTGTTCTCCTGAAAATATTACCGTAAAAATATTACATGAAATTCTTAAATGTCTTTTGACCAGTGGTCTCATGAAAATAACACAATAAAAATGTTACATGNAGCAATCTTAATAGAGGACCTTTCATAGATGCTTCCTGCCAGGTTTCGGTTCATTTGGCCAAACAGTTTTAGAGAAAAAAATTCAAATGTGAAAAGTTAACAAGACAACGACGCCAAGTGATGGCAAAAGGGGACATGACTTTTAGGACAGGTGAGCTAAAAAAGCTGAAAATGATTCCTCGTTCCAGCTTCTTTGCTTAATTGATCTATGTTGGTGGTTTTAGACCCCTGTTTGAAATAAAATGTCAAAACAATGTGTATTACCCATCAGAAACTCATAAAGATGAATACTTTGCAAAAAGTGCATTAGAATTGGATGAACATTTAAAAAGTTCAAATATTTTAACCCCCCCCCTTTTTTACCCCTTTATGTCATAAACAGTAATCGTTACACAATAACGCTATGTATGTTTCTGAAAGAATTTTCTTCAGGAATGCATTATGGTTTTATGATTTTATCTTTATTAACGCCACTTTCAACAATATTTCAGTTATATTGTGGCAGTCAGTTTTAATGGTGAAGGAAACTGCAGTAACCGGAGAAAACCATCAGCCTGTTGTAAGTCACTGACAAACTTTATCACATAATGTTGTATCGCCCGAGTGGCATTCGAACTCAAAACATTAGTGGTGATAGGTACTGATTGCATAGGTAGTTGTAAATCCAACTACTATACAATCGTGACCAAGACGGCCCTGGAATGCATTAAAATCTCCTCATCAAAAACAAATGAACAATAAACAAGGGCAACACAAAGCGTGGCGTATCCCCTCGCCGTTAAACCCCTAAAAAATTCAAAGTTCAACTGTGACCTTGACCTTTGACCTATGACCTTGAAAATCAATCGTTGCCAGATCTTTGTTCGTTTTACTTGAGTACCAAATTTGGTTGAAATCCGTTTAACCATGTTGACTCTAGAGTGTACACAAGAAATGTTACGGAAGGACGGACTGATGCACGGACAGTAGCGTTACTATATCCCCTTCGCAACTTTGTTGGCGAGGGGATAATTATGTATCACAAGGATGTTACAGGGTAAAAATTAGACCTGTGACCTTGACCTTTGACTTTGAAAATCAATACGGCTCCAGACTCTCCTAAGGACTAAGTATGTACGAAGTTTGGTCAAAATCCATTGAAGGATGTTGATTCTAGAGTGTTCACACGGATGTTACGTGGTAAAAATGTGACCAGGTGACCTTGACCTTTGACCTATGACCTATGACCTTGAAAATCAATAGGGTTCCAGATTTTCCTAAGGTCTAAGTATGTACCAAGTTTGGTCGAAGGATGTTGATTCTAGTGTTCACAAGGATGTTATGCGGTAAAAATTGAAATTGACCCGGTGACCTTGACCTTCGACCTTGCAAATCAAAAGGGTTCCAGATTCTCTTAAGTACTAAATATGCTTTGGTCAAAATCCATTGAAGGGTGTTGATTCTAGAGTGTTCACAAGGATGTTACGGAAGGATGGACGGACGGACGAACGGACGGTAGCATTACTATACCCCTTCGCAACTTCGTTGGGGAGGGGATAATAATTTATGCCCATTAATATGGACACACCCTTTTTGGCACCTTTGGGCCTTTGGGTTTCTTTAATGTACGTCTGATCAACAAAAAATACATAACCTTTGTTGAGGACCAGCCAAAGAACATTCCTACCAAGTTTGGTAACAATTGGCTCAGTGGTTTTAGAAAAANATTATGCACAAAAAGTTAATCTGGGACCCTGTATAGCAGTTGGATTCACAACTATGTGTGCAATCAGTGCCTATCACCATTGAAGTTGTGAGATTGAACCCTGTTCATGGTGAGGTGTACTCGATACATTATGTGATAAAGTTTGTCAGTGACTTGTGACAGGTCAGTGTTTTTTTTCGGGTACTCCGGTTTCCTCCACAGATAAAAATGACTGCCACGAAATAACTAAAATACTGTTGAAAGTGGCGTTAAATACCATAAACCAAACCAAACCTATGGTGGGCACGATTACTACCACATCAGGCTGAAATGAGCAATCTTTAAAGAGGACCTTCCATGGATGCTTCATAAGAAGCTTTGGTTCATACGTTGAAGCGGTTTCAGAGGAGAAGATTCAAATGTGAAAAGTGAACAAACAATGGACGACAGACAACGGACACCAAATGATGGAAAAACCTCATAAGGCCTTTCGGCCAGATGAGCTGAAAAAATTAAAAATTTGAAATTTCCCAAAGTTGGGCCCCTTTGAGGTAAAGAAAGGTAATGATTATATATTAACACTATCATTTTTCTGAAAGAGATTTTCCTAAGGAATTCATTAAAAAACAACCAAAAAGCCCACCATAATCAGATAAAAATTAAAGTTTGTTTTTGCCCGTAAAAACGTATGTCTCCCCCCGTCCCACAAACTGTAGTCAAAGGTAAAAAATATATTTAGGTAACAAATAAAATTAAGCTTCAATGAATAACAAAAAAAATCGAGAAAGCATCAGAGATGCAACAGCCAAGTTGCAAGTCAAAATCACCCTAATCATAAATATATATGGTTTAGGGGTGGGGATCTCAACCATTAAAAAGTTCACTTCAGGTAGGGGTGGGGTATGACCCCCCGGGTCCTGAGCTATAAGGCGTTTAATTTGCCTAGTCACCCTGATCATAAATATATATAGTTTAGGGGTGGGGATCTCAACCATTAAAAAGTTCACTTTAGGTAGGGGGTGGGGTATGACCCCAGGGCCTGAGCTATAATGCATTTAATTTGCCTAATCATCCTGATCATAAATATATATGGTTTAGGGGTGGGGATCTCAACCATCAAAAAGTTCACTTCAGATAGGGGTGGGGTATGACCCTCCCTTGGGGCCTGAGCTATAAGGCATTTAATTTGCCTAGTCACCCTGATCATAAATATATATGGCTTAGGGATGGGGATCTCAACTACTAAAAAGTTCACTTGAGGTAGGGGGTGGGGTATGACCACAAGGCCTGAGCTATAATGCATTTAATTTGCCTAGTCACCCTGATCATAAATATATATGGTTTAAGGTGGGGATCTAGGTCACACTTTTTTATACAGATTCCCCAGCGGGGTGGGGCTGATCCCGGGGGATAAAAAATATTGAATGCACAACTTCACATTGGCATCTCCACCCATACCAAATATTAAGTTTCTATCTTTTGTAGTTTCAGAGAAATGTGTAATTCTCAAAATATGTACTTTTTCAATAAAAACCCATGATTTTACAAGAAAAAAAAACAATAGATTAATCTGAATTTCGAACTCGCTCTAAATAATAGTGTAATAATGCTTCCTACCAAAAATTATGTTGATCGACCAAAAACTAAAAACGCAATCGCGTTAGCGAAGATAATTCTCAAAATATGTACTTTTTCTATAAAAAACCATGATTTTACAAGAAAAAAAACAATAGATTAATCTGAATTTCAAACTCGCTCTAAATAATAGTGTAATAATGCTTCCTATCAAAAAATTATGTTGATCGGCAAAAAACTAAGAGCGCTATCGTGTTAACGAAGATAGGCTAACATACACCCGCCCGCCTTTCAAACGTTCAAAGGGCCATAACTCCCACAAAATTTAGGGGATCAAAATTTCCTGGTAATATGCACAACTACATATGGTGTCCTTACTACCTACCAAGTTTCATGAAATTCTGTTCAGTAGTTTCAGAGTGGTTGCGCTGAGAAGCTGCTTCAGTAGTAAATTTTGGTAAATTTCTAAGTTCAAAGGGGCATAACTTCCACAAAATTCAGGAGATCAAAATTGCCTGGTAATATGCACAACTACATATGGTGTCCTTACTACCTACCAAGTTTCATGAAATTCTGTTCTGTAGTTTCAGAGGAGTTGCGCTGTCAAACTGTGTTCTGGACAGACGGACTGACAGGACAAAAACAACATGTCTCCCCACCAAAGTGGGGCGAGACATAAATAAACTCTCCAAGTACAAATAACAGAAATATCAATATTTCCACAATAGTGTCTCTTTTTTTAAAACGGGTAGGATTATAATACACCAAATCAATACCAACCTTTATTCTGTGCCAATGATCATAGTGTTAAAAATTCAGAGGGATCCATCAACCAGAAACCATTCTGTCGACAGCCCCATAACATATTATGATCCCTAAACATTTGTTGTCATATAAAAACTAGCTTAGGCAAAACAAATATAGTAACCTACCTGTTGTAGGGAACAACAATTCCCACTGAGGTTGTGTTATACGTTTCTTCATCTTAAGGCTAGTAAGATGAAGAACGTTTCTATTCAATATGCTCTGTAAACGATCGGGACAAAACTCTTTGTCAAACTGTACTCGTACAGCACATGGTGAAACCTGTAACACTACCATAGCTATCTTTATGTAGTTTGATTCATGTCTGGATGTTGTTGCCTTGGCCATTCTGCATGAAAAAACAAAATAGATGGTGATTAATAAACTGTTTGAGTTCAGGCATGATTGTACAGGTCTCTGTAAAGTGAGAAACGGAACAGAAACGAAACACAGTGAAACGAAACACAACGAAACGAAGCGAAATACGACGAAACGAAACAAAATCTGTAAACTGAGAAATGAGATCATTCAATGAAATTTAAAAAAAAAAAAAAAAAAACTTGGTATACATTGTATAGTGTTGGATTGCTTTTCCATTTTATTGAAATCTTAAATCGAGATAATTTCAAAATGCTTTTAGGGCCTGGGTGGCTCAGTGAGTTAGGTAGTTGGATTATCTAACAACTCATACAAGCCTATCCCCAATACGGCGTGGCTTCGCGCCCGGCTTTGTAAATTACAAATAGGTGCCCACTAAAGCTGGTGGTCGTCATGATATAGCTGAAATATTGGTGAAAGTAGTGCTAAACACCAAAAATCAAATCAAAATGCTTGAAGAATTTATGGTAGGTCAATTAATAATCTCACATTTGCCGTCACTAGGCGTTCGTTCGTTTACGTTTCACATTTTTAACTAGTTGTTCACATTTACCTTTGATAACTTCGATAAGATTAGATTATAGAATGGTTACATTACATTTCCAAACTTGGTGAATGTGTGAGAAATGTTAATAGTGATTGTTGAGAAAATGTAATAAAAAAAAAATACTGTAGGTACTAGATTTGGGGTAGGGGCGGGTTGCCCTATGCAAACAATATTTTTTGTTTGACGCTAGATTTGGGAACGCTTTCTCCTGATCTACATTGTATATTAATTTAAAGGGAATTCTGCCTGGTATGATGTAAAGCGTGATTATCGACATACATCTAGCATATACACGAATGACAGAAAGGCTGTATATATGTCATTCCGAACTTAAGGCATTTAATNCCTAGTCACCCTGATCATAAATATATATGGCTTAGGGGTGGGGATCTCAACCACTAAAAAGTTCACTTCAGGTAGGGGGTGGGGTATGACCCCAGGGCCTGAGCTATAATGCATTTAATTTGCCTAGTCACCCTAAATATATATGGTTTAAGGTGGGGATCTCGGTCACATTTTTTTATACAGATTCCCCAGTGGGGTTGGGCTGAGCCCAGGGGATAAAAAATATTGAATGCACAACTTCACATTGTCATCTCCATCCATACCAAATATTAAGTTTCTATCTTTTGTAGTTTCAGAGAAATGTGTAATTCTCAAAATATGTACTTTTTCTATAAAAACCCATGATTTTACAAGAAAAAAAAACAATAGATTAATCTGAATTTCGAACTCGCTCTAAATAATAGTGTAATAATGCTTCCTACCAAAAATTATGTTGATCGACCAAAAACTAAAAGCGCTGTCGCGTTAGCGAAGATAATTCTTAAAATATGTACTTTTTCTATAAAAAAACATGATTTTACAAGAAAAAAACAACAGATTAATCTGAATTTCGAACTCGCTCTAAATAATAGTGTAATAATGCTTCCTACCAAAAAATTATGTTGATCGGCCAAAAACTAAGAGCGCTATCGCGTTAACGAAGATAGACTAACATACGCCCACCCGCCTTTCAAACGTTCAAAGGGCCATAACTTCCACAAAATTCAGGAGATCAAAATTTCCTGGTAATATATGCACAACTACATATGGTGTCCTTACTACCTACAAAGTTTCATGGAATTCTGTTCAGCAGTTTCAGAGGAGTTGCGCTGACAAGCTGCTTCAGAAGTAAATTTCAGGAAATTTCTAAGTTCAAAGGGGCATAACTCCCACAAAATTCAGGAGATCAAAATTTCCTGGTAATATGCACAACTGGGCTGTTTAAAAAAAAATGACCCCAAAGTGTGACATTGGTGACCAAAATTGAAGTAATTGGAAATTGATGTCCTATTGAATTTTAAGGACCCACATAAGTCCAAGTTTACTAATTTATCATCGGTTTGTGAAAGAAATTAAGAAAAACAAAATTTGCAACATTTTATTAATGGCTTTTGATCTATATTTTTGTAACACTAACAATATTTCTCAACAAGATTACAACAGAAGTAATTCTAAAAATTATTGTACATTATTAATTTATTGATACAACCAAGTTCAAAAATTAATTTTCGATCATTTTTAAACAATATTTTTAATTTAGAGATAAAATTTAATGTACTTTCACCATTTTTTAAAGTAATTTTTTGGTTTCTCATTACAAAAGTTTCTGTTTCTCTTAAAAAAAGGTCCACACTGATATGAAAAGTACATTTGAAGACACATACACGATACTAAAACATTCACTGAAAATTTCATAGAAATTGCTTTATCCATATTTGCGTTATTGACAAATGACAAATGAAAAACGCATGTATTTTTACCAAATTTTGTTACACTCTTGACATATTTTTTTTTTATATCAACTCAAGTGAATATTTCAACAGAAATAGGTGTTGAAATTGGAGTCCAATGAATAAAACAGGCCATCAGCATATAATTTAACAAATATCTAATAGAGAAATATTAATTTGCTTGATATTAAGACCTAAAGTTGACCGCAAGCAGCTGTGTCAAGTAACTTAGGGCAGTAAAATACTTGAAAAATACATTCTACTAAATTTATTTACTTCTCACTTGCTTTCTTATTACATCAGAAAAGTTCACATTTGTTTTATTTATTCACATTGTTTTAATATTTTGTTTGGTGGTAAGTACAAAAATATGTCAGGAGTGTAACAAATGTTCAACTCAATGGAGACTTGTAGTTTTTGATGCTGAAGAAGGAAGGACTCACCCTAACTTTCCTCTGTCTGTTTTAATTTTGATGATATGACATGAGATTGGTAATTTTAGAGCTATGGTCTATTGACAAGAATGACGGTATTGGCAGCCATATTTGTCGACTGATCAAAATCACAGCAAAAGTTTTGAACTAGATACCATATAAAGGAACATCCACACCAATTTTGGTTCCAATCTGCCCATTGGATTCAGAGGACATGACTTAAAAAAAAAATTACTACGACGGATGCCAAATGATGGAAATAGCTAAAAAGTAGGATTTGTGTCAGGAGTGTAACATTTTATGTTGATAGTTAAATACATAGCTATTTTCCAATGAATGAAACAATTATTCACAAAACATTTAATATTTTAATTACCAATATTTATATCCTTCATTTCTGCTTTGTGAAAACTAGAATGTCTTAATCATTTTTGAAAAACTCTTTGAAGTGGTCATGATTATATACATATATGTAGATTATTTTTCAATCAGCAGCTTAAATAAATTATAACAAGGAGATAGAATGCTACAAATATAATAGAATTGCATTACAATACCTCAGCAAGACACAGATGGTCAGTTTTAGTCAACCATATTTTCTAAATCTGACTAAAAAGTAAGTTCAATAGTGCTTGTATTTAATTGGATAAAAGCGTTACACTCCTGACATAGATGTTTTGGCCACACAAAAGAACTGGCGGTCATCAGATCATTATGCTTGTCACTCATGATCTTTGACAGGACTGTTGACTAAATTAAAACACAAAATATTATAATTAACAAGATTGTGTTAAAATTATGACCTTGTAAATTTAAATGTTACACTCCTGACATATTCCACAGGTGTTCTTCTATTGAACATAGGATTGATGTAAAAGCTCACAGAGACATGTTGATGCTTCTGGTTTCAGCTATGATACTTAAAAAGACAATTAACCTTTGTCAGTTGTTGAGAAGTATGCTACATACCTAAATAATTTCACTTTTAGACAACACAAACAGTTTTATTGACCTTTATTTTTTTGATACATGGTAATTTTACCTATCCGGTCCTGTCTTCAAAATTACAAAAAAATGCATAAATTATGCATGAAATTCTACCTAAAATATCAAAGTTTTCCATAAGATATATTTTTCTACTGTACAATTATTTGTTTTCTAATTACACAACATAGCAGTCCATGCATCTTTGTAAATGTCACACTAAAAGTGTTACACTCCTGACATTTTTTTATACATTTTTGGACGCTATTTTTTATTGGTAGCAGATAATGCTGTGAAATTTTGCAGCTAGGTTCTATGTACCAAAGTACATATTCTGATACAAAAAGATCCAATTTAAATCATCACATATTAGAATGGTCAATGATAAAAGAAATGGGGTCTTTTTTTTTTAAACAACCCAACTACATATGGTGTCCTTACTACCTACCAAGTTTCATGAAATTATGTTCCGTAGTTTCAGAGGAGTTATGCTGACAAGCTGCTTCAGTAGTAAATTTCTGGAAATTTCTAAATTCAAAGGGGCATAACTCCCACAAAATTCAGGCGATCAAAATGTCCTGGTAATATGCACAACTACATATGGTGTCCTTACTACCTACCAAGTTTCATGAAATTCTGTTCTGTAGTTTCAGAGGAGTTGCGCTGTCAAACTGTGTTCTGGACAGACGGACGGACAGGACAAATACAACATGTCTCCCCACCAAAGTGGGGCGAGACATAAATAAACTCTCCAAGTACAAATAACAGAAATATCAATATTTCCACAATAGTGTCTCTTTTTTTAAAACGGGTAGGATTATAATACACCAAATCAATACCAACCTTTATTCTGTGCCAAGGATCATAGTGTTAAAAATTCAGAGAGATCCATCAACTAGAAACCATTCTGTCGACAGCCCCATAACATATTATGATCCCTAAACATTTGTTGTCATATAAAAACTAGTTTAGGCAAAACAAATATAGTAACCTACCTGTTGTAGGGAACAACAATTCACACTGAGGTTGTGTTATACGTTTCTTCATCTTAAGGTTAGTAAGATGAAGAACGTTTCTATTCAATATGCTCTGTAAATGATCGGGACGAAACTCTTTGTCAAACTGTACTCGTACAGCACATGGTGAAACCTGTAACACTACCATAGCTATCTTTATGTAGTTTGATTCATGTCTGGATGTTGTTGCCTTGGCCATTCTGCGTGAAAAAACAAAATAGATGGTGATTACAGGGGTGTGGAAATATGGAAATGTTCTGCTTGTCCCCGGGCAAGTTATATGAAAAAAGTTACTTGTCCGGAAAAAGTCCTACTTGTCCAGTTTTTTAGACATTCACTTAACAACAGAATGAGAATGTTTTAATTTCTTAATGTTTATAGTGCACTGTAAAGCTATCATTTGATTGGATTAGATGTATTTAGGTCTTCAACTAAAAATCAGTTTGGAAAACAAGTATGCCCTTTATTATTACAAGTATTTATACAAAATGTAACTAAATTCAAATAATTACTCCATTGTGAAGCTCACTGATTGTGAACTACATGTAAATAAATAAAATTGTTAATTGGAACTTGACATTGTAACAATTGTCATAAAGTCACATTATAATACACTGGTCTTGTCCAGTTGATGTCATTTCTTTAAGTTTGGCTCTAGCAGCTTCTTCCCCTCCCAGATGTTTCACCAAGTAATACTCTCTCTTTCTTTCAAATCAGACGTACTAGGTTCAGCAGCAGCAACTGTGCTTTTAACTGGCTGTTTGTGCATAAGATGCCTGTTACATGTTTTCAACCAGTGTGAAACACAAGGTTTGGGGTCAAACTCAGAAACACTTACCCCATTGGCTATAATACGCATTTGATTTTGTAGGTTATCTTGGGTGAGTTTGCTTCTTTGAGGATTTTTAACTATGTTCATGTTAGAGA
>MJUT01065391.1:124946-152018 GCA_002080005.1 Gigantidas platifrons | reverse complement strand
GTCGCTAGAATCGGACCCGTTATCATTATTCCAAGCCAACCATTCGTTGTCTTAATGCTGCGCGCTTAGCGGAAAAGCAACACATATACAGTCGAACTTGTCTTATGTGGCCTTCCAAGGGAACAGTGAAATATGGTCACATAAGACAGGTGGTCGCTTAATAGATATTTAATTGATATGGAATGCACTGTGAAAGGTAATAAAAGGCAAGGTCACATAGTACAAGGTTTTGCTTAATGGAGGTGGTCGCTAAAGCAGGTTTAACTGCATCCATTGCATTGTCTTTGGTTTGACACGACCGGTACTGGAAGTCATGATCTCCCGAACTCAAGGTGATCCCTATAAGAGTATACAATTCGCATTACATGTTACTCCGCTAAGGACACAGCATTAAGAAGTAGAGGAAAGACTGGTTGGCTCGTAATCGGGTTAATGTGTCCGGGTGGACTATAACAGTCCAGTTAAGCATATGCCCTAATACAAAGCGAACCTCATTACCATCTCACTGAAAATTAACTTGTGTTCGCCATGATATGGCCGACAAATTGCTGAGTTTACATTAAACAACAATCACACACTACCTACAAATTGGAAAACATATATTCACAATACAGTGACCATTTACAAAAATGCCACTGTTCATATGTATCCGCTGTTAATTTTAACGTGCAGACCCCGAACACGTACTAATTTACAATAGTTTGAAGGTACCATATGGGGTATTCAGAAACCGTAAATTCGAACAAAGAAAGAAAACACAATGGTCAAAAGAAAAAGGACAAACAGCGAACTACAAAAAACTCTACACAGAAAAACAGAGGAACACGAACTCCACTAAAAATCAAGGATGAATTCCGGAAGGGTAAGCAATTCCTGCTCCACTAGTAGCACCCGTCTTATTACTCTAGCTACACACCCTACAACAAGTCATGAATGCAGAAAGAACCGGGAAGTGCGTGCGACAAATTCTGACGTACTCTGAGGGAGGTGTGTATTTGATTCATCCCACAGAGTTGTATTTATATGTTAATCTTTATTTGACAGGCGACAATATTATTGCAAGTGTGTTGACAATTCCGGAAGCAAGTGTTCTGAGCGGTCCTGAATCAAGTGTGCTGAGAACTCCTGAAGAAAGTGTGCTGAGAACTCCTGAAGAAAGTGTGCTGAGAACTCCTGAATCAAGTGTGCTGAGAACGCCTGAAGAAATTGTGCTGAGAACTCCTGAAGAAAGTGTGCTGAGAACTCCTGAAGAAAGTGTGCTGAGAACTCCTGACGAAAGCGTGCTGAGAACTGAAGAAAGTGTGCTGAGAACTCCTGAAAAAAGCGTGCTGAGAACTCCTGAAAAAAACGTGCTGAAAACGCCTGAAGGTAGTGCACTGAAAACTCCTGAAGAAAGTGCAATGAGAACTCCTAAAGCAGGTGTTCTGCAAACTCCCGAGGAAAGTGTGCTGAAAACTCCTGAAGAAAGTGCACTGAAAACTCCTGAAGAAAGGGTTCTGAAAACTCCCGAAAAACATGTGCTGAAAACTCCTGAATCAAGTGTGCTGAGAACTCCTGAACAAAGTGCTCTAAGAACTCCTGAAGAAACAGTGCTGAAAACTCCTGAAGAAAGTGTTCTGCAAACTCCTGAAGTAAGTGTTCTGAACACTCCTGAAGAAAGTGTGCTGAAATCTCTTAAAGAACGTGTTCTGAAAACTCCTGATGAAAGTGTTCTGAAAACTCCTGAAGAAAGTGCGCTGAAAACTCCTGAAGAAAGTGCACTGAAAACTCCTGAAGAAAGTGCTCTGATAACTCCTGAAGAAAGTATTCTACAAACTCCTCAAGAAAAAGTTTTGAAAACTCCTGAAGAAAGTGCACTGAAAACACCTGAAGGTAGTGCACTGAACACTCCTGACGAAAGTTTTCTGAAAACTCCTGAAGATAGTGCGCTGAAAACTCTTCAAGAAAGTGTTCTGCAAATTCCTAAAGAAAGTGTCCTGAAAACTGCTGAAGAAAGTGTCCTGAAAATTCCTGAAGAAAGTGTTCTGCAAACTCCTGACGAAAGTGTTCTGAAAACTCCTGAAAAAAGTGCACTGAAAACACCTGAAGGTAGTGCACTGAAAACTCATGAAGAAAGTGTTCTGAACAATCCTGAAGAAAGTGTTCTGAAAATTCCTGAAGAAAGTGTTCTGCAAACTCCTGAAGAAAGTGTGCTGCAAACCCCTGAAAAAAGTGTTCTGCAAACTCCTAAAGATAGTTTCCTCAAAACTCCTGACGAAAGTGTTCTGAAAATTCCTGAAGAAAGTGTTAAAAAAACTTCTGAAGAAAGTGTTCTGCAAACTCCTGAAGATAGTGCGCTGAAAACTGCTGAAGAAAGTGTTATAAAAACTCCCGAAGAAAGTGTGCTGAAAACTCCTGAAGATAGTGCACTGAAAACTCCTGAATCAAGTGTGCTGAGAACTCCTGAACAAAGTGCTCTGAGAACTCCTGAAGAAACTGTGCTGACAATTCCTGAAGAAAGTGTTCTGCAAACTCCTGAAGTAAGTGTTCTGAAAACTCCTGAAGAAAGTGTGCTGAAATCTCTTAAAGAACGTGTTCTGAAAACTCCTGACAAACGGGTTCTGCAAACTCCTGAAGAAATTGTGCTGAAAACTCCTCAAGATAGTGAGCTCAAAACCGCTGACAAAATTTTTCTGAAAACTCCTAATGAAAGTGTTCTGCAATCTCCTGAAGAAAGTGTTCTGAAAACTCCTGATGAAAGTGTTCTGAAAACTCCTGAAGAAAGTGCGATGAAAACTCCTGAAGAAAGTGCACTGAACACTCCTGAAGACAGTGTTCTGATAACTCCTGAGGAAAGTGTTCTGATAACTCCTGAAGAAAGTATTCTGCAAACTCCTCAAGAAAAAGTTTTGAAAACTCCTGTAGAAAGTGTGCTGAAACCTCCTGAAGAAAGTGTGCCTGAAGAAAGTGTTCTGAAAACTCCCAAAGATAATGTTCTGAAAACTCCTGAAGAAAGTGCACTGAAAACACCTGAAGGTAGTGCACTGAAAACTACTGACGAAAGTTTTCTGAAAACTCCTGAAGATAGTGCGCTGAAAACTCTTGAAGAAAGTGTTCTGCAAACTCCTGAAGAAAGTGTACTGCAAACTCCTAAAGAAAGTGTCCTGAAAACTCCTGACGAAAGTGTTCTGAAAACTCCTGAAGAAAGTGTTCTAAAAACTCCTGACGAAAGTGTTCTGAAAACACCTGAAGATAGTGAGCTGAAAACTCCTGAAGAAAATGCACTGAAAACACCTGAAGATAGTGCGCTGAAAACACCTGAAGATAGTGCGCTGAAAACTCCTGAAGAAAATGCACTGAAAACACCTGACGATAGTGCGCTGAAAACTCATGAAGATAGTGCGCTGAAAACACCTGAAGATAGTGCGCTGAAAATTCCTGACGATAATGTCGATATGACGAAGAGAAAGCATAAAACAGAGGAAGGTTAGATACAAATTATTACTACAGTTTATGTAAAATTTATCACTAAATGTAACATACGATAAATTACGTCGAAATCTTTCCGAATTCACATATTATATACATGTACCTATAACCAAACAGGATTGACAAATTATAGAATCATATGAAAAGAAAGTTTAAACAGTCATGATCATCATTTCTGCCAATATCAACAAAACGAACAATCACCTCTCATCTTAACTGAACTCAAAAAGACCACGCCATACAACGTTACAAGCCTGTTTCGTGTATTATATTTGTCTACAGTTCACATGACATACGCTTCAACAAAAACATCCGACACAACTCGCCTTTTTCCTAGTTTTTACACCATGGATATGAACATATTCGATCGGTTAAAAGATGATAAAATGACGCAATGTAGGTTTAAATGTTATACATGTAACAATAAAAAAAGTACCACCCCGCCAGAATAGTTCCCACATCTAATCGATGAATCGTAGAAACAGTTGCAAAATTGATACCCTAAAACACATATACATAACAGCTGACTCTCATGCAACTGGCTTGGTACATACACTTTAATCAAAAGTGGGTGGGTTAAACTAGTTATATGGGCCCAAACCTCTCCTCTCGGTGAAATGTGATTGATTACTTCAGATGTCCTATTTCTTGGCGACTCTCCATTCCTGAGTGGTATGTTCTGCTCTTTCTGTGATTTTGAACAATTAAATATAATTCCTTCAATAAATTTGTGACCGTTATTATTGATGTGATGTATTTGTTACATACACTGTGTTTACCTTTGGCATTGGTAACATAGTCTCAACGATAAAGCAAGAAGGTAGGTCCCTGTATGATTGCTTTACAAAATATATACAGCTATTATCTAATGTGCTGTTTTAATATGGTTATATCACTTTAAGGGCCGTCGTGGTCGTGATCGTGTGGTAGTTAGATTTACAACTACCTATGTAATTAGTAACTATCACTACTAATGCTGTGAATTCGAATCCGTTTATGACAAGGTGCACTTGATACAAAATTATGTTAAAACATTTGTCATGTTGGTGGTTTTTGCAGGTTACTCTGGTTTCCTTCACAGATAAAGCTGACCGCCACGATATTATATAATAATAATGTTGAAAGTGGCTTTAAACACCACAACCCTAACTCTATTTTATTATATTTTTGAGAGCAAACCATATAATTTCAAGCATGATGAGGATTCCTGTATAGAATGTCGACAAAATGAATCCGAAAAGTGATTCGAGTGAAGGTTTGATACAGTTTAATATTACAATTTATGTAAATAAGGGTAATAACAAAATTATCGAACACAGAGCAATCTTCCAAAGGGAAATTCAAAACTCATAAATCAATAAACAGACAAAATCAGTCAACAACCGGGAAACTGGAAAACCGCAATGGTCCTGACTTGGTACAGGCATTTCTAAAGAAATGGTGGATTGAGTCAGATTTTACGGCGCCAACCTCTCGCTTCCATTACGGTTCAAAGGTTCCCGTTGTCACTAAAAAAGGATTTACAACAATACTGGAAAAAACAGGCAAAATAGCAGTCAAACAGTACCAAATTCAGTATCTAATATATCTCGTGAATATTACCAACTATAACTGTCTAAGAAATAGAGATTCCATGTTTTGATTGACCTTTTCTATCTGGACCGTACGAATGTGCTCCCCCATTATTCTCCTATTTGGAGATTCCTTGGAAGTGGGAGTGGGAGTGGTTTACTAATAACAAGTTCTTATTTTAATACTGTCATACATTCAATACTACATCCTTCTAAAGTAAATGCACGGTGAGCTTGGCTGTCATCAGCGGAAAGAAGGATTATGTTGTTTTCCTTTATTCGGATGGTATCAGGTTGGATTCTTTGAGAATTGTGTGTGTGTAGGGGTATCCACATGCCACGCATATTTAAGACTTCCACAATTAATGATATTCTATCTTCACTATTACCCTCCAAGTATCTCTAATGTGCTGTATCCCCTTTATGCATTCGACTGATACCTTGGGACCTACCGCTTTATAGATGTCTACGTTGATGAGCCGTTGGGTTCTAGCTGGTTTGTTGAAAGCAAACATATTGGTCTACCAACATTTGGAGCTTCATTGAATCACTAGACGTATAGTGTTTATTTTGTTTATTATGTGCATTTTATTGACTGGTCTGATATTTGACTACCTCGGTGAACGTCGCCATATTTTCATTGTTTACGCTTCTATTTTAACAATGGGTTCTACACCCCCGAGTGTTTGCATGAATTGCTTGATTTGTTTTTCAGTCATTTTTATCACGTGAGTGTACTATTTTCTTCCATGTTTAACTAGAAATACTTAGAGAGGCATTAGCTACGATTTTGACCAAAACAATTATATGTTTTGGAAATTGGTAAATAGCTTTAAAATGATGAAATAAAGGTAAATATTTCACATTAAACAGCTTATCGTACCACTTTTCGCCTTTTGAGAACGACAATTACCATTGATACAGGTAAAAACGAATAATTTGTATTTTGTCGCTTATTAACTGTAAACTTGCATGGTTCTTTGTCCGTAATTAACGCCGACTAAAAGCAGATTCACAGAAAATAAGAAATAAGTGCATTGTTGTACTGATTTAATGACGATTCGGCAAACACCATAAGCAATGCCGATAATTAATAAGATGGCGTCCATTTCTTGATCGATCTCAAAACACATTCAGTTGCACCTTTTTTCTCCTATGCGTGTACATTTCATAGCATTTATAAGTTGCAGAAACACGTTTTATTAAGGCATCAATCATATCTGATAGTTTTTTATGGGTAACAAACATTTACGATTTTGGCAGATAATGCTCCTTTAAAATATCACTTTTTTCTAGATCTGTTCTCTTGGTGAGTATTAACAGACCAAGGGACATTACCAGTAATGTTACAATCTATGCAATATTTATCTGTTTTGGTTTGTTTTTTTTTTTTTTAATTTCGAGAAGTTTACCATTGCTAGATAACAAGAGAGTATGGTTGTCAATGGACAGCTAACCGGCGTTTAAAAAGTTGATAGTGAAATACAAATGTTCATAATCAACTGTTTAGAAAAGCACAACTGCAGTAACATGGGTGAGTATTAGTCGAGTTGTCTGAAATAATTTATAGGGAGTACAATTCACCTATCTAATAACTATATTTTTCGTCCAAAAACCCGGTAAAACGCAAGCAAAATTTCCGAGTTTTTCGAGAATTTATTTGTTTTGAAATGATGTTATGTGTATTATATTTATGTATCCAAAAGTTTTATCTGTCTGCAATGTAAATGTCTAAAAAATAAATTTCAAGGACGAAATGCACTGTTGTTGCATTTGCCAGCTGGGCTCCCTAAAATACAAATTTTAGTCGCTCGGCAAAAAATATTGGGGATCAACAACTGACATTCTACATGAAATATTCAAAATTTCAGTAGGCAGTTGGTTTACTGTCTAAAAATATTCCGGGATACAGGCCAAATGTTAAGGGTCTTGGGCTACTGGACCCCTGTTAAATTTTATCCGTGAATTTCAATTGATGCTTTGAGATACAAATAAAATGAAAACACGAACAATCTAAAAATCAAAACTAAAAGAAAAGAAAAATACAGAAAATGCATCATAATATATTCGGAGTAAAAGAGTTAAACCTATGGATAATATCATACTCACATTGAGTAGTGAGTTGTGGTGATTTTATTAAAAGCATTATGGTTATATAAAATCAACCGAAAAGCTCGTGGAAAGCTAGTATAGGGAACATTTATTCACAGGTCTATATAACAGTCCCAGGCTAATTCTGTTAATCTATAAGAATTATCTCCCTTCCAGTGTATGTTATTAGAATGTCGCTTTTTTGCTCCGTGTTTTATTTCAGTGTATTTTATGTGTATGTAAAATATATGTATAAAAAAAGATATTGTTATTTGAGTTTTCTTTGATCAAGTATGTCCATATTTTATATGAAAAAAAAATGCTTTCATGGACTATGTAGGAAATCCGTTCAAATAGGTACTTGCTTGTGGATGTAGTGTAGTTTAAAATGTAACTCATGGCTGTCATATAAACATGCGATGATCCTATTTTTCTAATGGGACTGTCGTGGTCGTGATCGTGTGGTAGTTGGATTTACAACTATATGTGCAATCAGTGCATATCACCGCTAAAGTTGTGAGTTTGAATCCCGCTCATGTCGAGGTGTATTCGATACAACATTATGTGATAATGTTTGTCAGTGACTTTCGACAGGTCGTTGGTTTTCTCAGAGTACACCAGTTTCAGATAAAACTGAAATATTGTGAATTGTCCGTTAAACACCATAACTCTAAGATCATTTCTAATTATTAGTATTTTTTACTAAATAATAAGTATGGTTATATGGATAACTGGGCATTAACATTTAAACTATTTTACTTCCTATGAGAAGTTATCCCATCGCATTTGTTCAGAAAAAAAAAATAGTGCACGTTGCCCTCCTAGAACCTTACAGGTATACCATATACATGTGTAGCTGTCTCGTGATTTAAATTTGCATCTTTAATATGGCTATTTTATTTGGGTTCTCCTTCCTCAAGCATAGATCACATTAGCCGATTTTATCTATTCTGTTTAGGTCCTTTTGTTTTATTATCCCAATTATTCTTAAATCGTTTGGCTTTGAGCGTACCTCGTTTTCTTCATCCCAATGACTCTTAACTCGTTTGGCTTTGATCGTCCCTCGTTTTCTTGAGCCCAATGACTTTTAAATTATTTGGCTTTGAACGTACCCCGTTTTCTTCATCCCAATGACTTTTAAATTATTTGGCTTTGATCGTGCCTCGTTTTCTTCATCCCAATGACTTTTAAATTATTTGGCTTTGAGCATATCTCGTTTTCTTCATTCCAATGACTTTTGAATTATTTCGCTTTGAGCGTACCTCGTTTTCTTCATTCCAATGACTTTTGAATCGTTTGGCTTTGAGCGTACCTCGTTTTCTTCATCCCAATGATTCTTAAGTAGTTTGACTTTGAGCGTACCTCGTTTTCTTTATCCCAATGATTCTTAAGTAGTTTGACTTTGAGCGTACCTCGTTTTCTTCATCCCAATGACTTTTGAATCATTTGGCTTTGAGCGAACCTGATGAAGGTTATTCCAGAAACGCCTCATGCGTACTTTTATTAGATATATACGTTTTTACTCTTCAGGCAAAAACTTTATTTCAGATATGATGAAGACTCCTGACACTCGTGTCGAGAAGACGGAAACCACACTTAAAATAAAAGGATGTACAATTCCTTATAAATGCCATAATTTATGTCAAATAATCTTTAAATGCGACACATGATATTTAATTTAAATCATCTTATTTCTGAGTTCTAAAAAAGTAAATTTTACGCATCAAAATTCAAATACGATCCACGAGTTAGGGTTTGTGTTTTTGCAAATAGACATTTTACGATATTTTAATGACATGTGGTAGCACTTGCATGACCTCATCAATTCACTAAAAGAGGAGGTTTGGGTCTGATTCATGGTACTAGTTTAACCAATTCGACACAGGACGAAGACAAGCAAAACAAAACACAACAAACTAAAATGACGAAAAACACGTGACTCCACCAAAACACCTCGGGTGAACCGTCGTGTAACGCTAACAGTTATTGTATAAAACAGTAAGATATTTCGACATTTAAATGTAAATAATTTTAATATTGGATTATAAAGAAGCCATTGTATTTTTTTTCAGGTTGTCCAAATACAGATGAGTATTGTTAAGGAGCGGTGTCTGTATGCCGTCTTGATCCATGTTTAATTAATTTCTGTTTCTCCGACATGTCAGCTGTTTGTTGGTAAGAATGCTAGAATTATTGTGTATTCGTGAATAGATTGGTTCCAACCCTATTGATTTCTTCTCTTGCGAAGGAGGAGTATTGGATTCACCAAACATGCACTCACATACTTGGTGTTTGTCCAATCATTAAAAGGATAACAGGATTTGGTTTATCCTATATCCTATATCCTATAAGCATTAGGCATTACCGTAGGTGCTATTTGGATACCCATAGAGATTACACCGAAAGAATAAAGTAAACGATCCCCAACAGTTACACAACTTTTGCTCCTTTATTGAGATCCAATATTACATTATGTATATATTTATGTAGTATTATATATTTCCAGTAATTCAACTTTTATTTGACAAATCTAATGATTTGTCGCTTGTTGGAATTCGTAAAAAAAGACAAACAAAGCAAAACAAAAACACCTTCTTGCGCCTGTAAGCGTCGAATCACGTGTTTCAATAAATATTTCCAGTCTATATTTTAACGAAATTCTGGTATCTTATATAATGATCGTTATCACATTTTTGTTGCAGTTTGTTCATCTTTGCATGTTCAATAATAGTTAGAAGTCAGTGTTGGCTATTTGCCCTCAGGACAGATATCCGTATTTGTCCCCGAAGTCAACTTCCGGTATCTGCGCAGAGGTCTCAAAGATATGTCGAAGTACAAGGAAAGATGGTAATAAAGATATGCATAAAATCGTACTTCAATAAAATTAACTCATTTCAATATAAAGTTTAAATAACTTGAAATGGAATAATTAGCTCAAATGTATACGTTGTGTTGAATAGGAATTTCCATTCAAATGTCAACTACTTGGGTAGATTTTGCAAACACTTTCTAACGTCATTGTACAGATCGATATTGTTTGATATCTTTTTCAAACCCGACTCTAAACAAAAATATTTGCAAGTTGAACAAAGGCAACTCTTTTAAAGATTAATTTTCGCAATTTGTTTGCTCAAAGATCTTTTCTGCAATATAAAAGTCTAAGTATGTGATAAATAGATTATGACATGCAATTTTCCATAGCGTCCCTGGTATCAGCGCCGATATGGAAAATGTCATGTAATAATCGCTTATGCACTGTCAGCCTCGTTTCAGTACAAACATCTAAATTTATATAAAAAGATCTAAAGGTTTCACCGTGATTACGTTTCAAGCTCTCCAACATTCGGTTAATTCAATAAACACATTAGGACATATTTTCAACAAATTCCTTATATGTACGTTGAATTAAAAAATCAATAGTGCATCGTGTCTTTAAATTTAATCTAATTAATCTATTTCTGAAATTTCTAAATCAGTCGAAGTTGACATAAGTTTGATTACGTAATCGTAATGATATAATGTTCGTAATATGTTATTACTGACGAACGCAAATTATAGATAAAAAGGTGTAATCAGAAGCCTTAAATCGTAGAAGAACATGCTCTACAATGGTCAAAAGTACAAACAACGATCTAGGAAATATCAAGTAACACGAATCCTACTAAATACCGTGCTACACGTGACACTCGTCGTGTTGTTTTACTATTGTTACTTAAATCGTAGAAGAACTTGCCCTACAATGGCCAAAAGTACAAACAACGATCTAGGAAATATCAAGTAACACGAATCCTACTAAATACCGTGCTCCACGTGACACTCGTCGTGTTGTTTTACTATTGTTACTTAAATCGTAGAAGAACTTGCTCTACAATGGCCAAAAGGACAAACAACGATCTAGGAAATATCAAGTAACACGAATCCTACTAAATACCGTGCTCCACGTGACACTCGTCGTGTTGTTTTACTATTGTTACTTACCCGGATACAAAACTAGTAAAGCAGAATTCATAAAAACGTTTCTAAATCCACGATGTTCAAGAAAAACATGAAGCTAAACCCGGATTTGTCCTTATAAAAAAAATTGGTATACTCGTTTGGTACTGGTACCTCACAATCATCCGATCAAAAAAAAACTGTGTACAATGTATATTGCATACAGTCTTTTGATTGGCTGTTTTTTTAATTACGAGTACAAAACTGGTATTCGAAATCTGTATGACGCTAAGGATGCATGTTGACTATTTATTCAGAATTCATTATGGCTTTAAGCCAGTCGTTGTAGTACATGACAGAGATAATGATATAATTCAGAATTCATTATGGTTTCAAGCCAGTCGTTTTAGTACATGACAGAGAAAATGATATAATTCAGAATTCATTATGGTTTCAAGCCAGTCGTTGTAGTACATGACAGAGAAAATTATATAATCATACTTTTAACTCAGATAATAATATTTTAAAATGCAAAAAAAGTTTCAGACATGCAGACCTACCGAGTCGATCCCGATCTGTCGTCCACGCCGCCCGAGAGCCCAGTCGCCTGAGATCCGACGGGACTTTTTGCTTATAAACTAGAAAACATAACACAATTGCACGGAATTGCTATAAATACACACTAGTTCGCGTGTAGACATGTCACTCATCTCGGACACATTATCCTGATTACGAGAAAACCAGTCGTTTATCGTATTCATAAATGCTGAATGCAAAGCGGCGAAGCATCAAATACTAATTACTAGTATATTGTCCTTGGTTTGACCCGAACGGAACCCGAACTCGCGAATGACCGCACTCGAGGCGAGCACACTACCCTTTACAACACTTATGCGGTTAAAACATAAAACGTGTTTTCTATGAACTCGATAGCGCCACGATATGGCTGAAATAGAACTAAAGTTGGCGTTAAATATCAATCAATCAATATAAACTCGATAATACAAGCCTATAAGAAATATAATGTTTGCATTTAATGTAATTAATTTTTTTCCAGCTCGAGTAAATGTGGAGGTTGCAATGCAGTATTTTATAAGGACGGAAAACCAGTAGAAAAATGTATATTCAAATCTACTTAAATGAATAAAATATACAAACCAGAATGAGATAACATAATAGCTGACTTCACTGGTGTTTTTTACAACTGGGAATAAGCTAATCCAATATTCCCGTTCATTTTAATTCTTGTCCTCTGATAATACCCACTTCAAGGTAATTCTTTTAGAGGACCCCATTAGAAATAAGCTAAGTGGATTTCATAGGTTATTCTTGAATTTCCATGACGGGTGCCACTAGTGGAGCAGGAATTCCTTCCTCAAATTTTCAAACTTTCCTTAAGTTTTCTTACAATCATTTAATATTTCAAGAATAAATATTGAATTTCAGCACATTATACATAGCTAAAAAGGGGCCGTAGTGATCGTCATTGTATGTTTGGTGGATATACAACTACCTGTACAATCAGTGCATATCACCACTAACTTTGAGAGTTCGACTCTCGCTCATGGCGAGGTGTTCACGATACAACATTATGTGATAAAGTTTATCAATGACTTGCGACAGATCAGTGTTTTTTTCCACCAATAAAACTTGTCTCTGGTTTCTCTACCAACAAAACTGACTGCCATGATATAGCTGCAATATTGTTGAAATTTGCATTAAACACCATAACCCTAACCTAAGCTAGTTCTGTCTCATACCGTAGTCTATACCTGAAAATTGACAGTGAACTTTGGTTAATCAAACACCGTATATCGAAGAAGGACAGACAAAATAATGGCCAAAAGATCAAGCAACATGAACACCACTAAAACCGGGATGAACGCATGTGTTCCGGAAGGGTAAGTAGTTCCTGCTCCACCCACATGTTGCACCCGTTGTGTTACAAACCCTGTACATAGTCATAAACGAGGAAAGAACAAGATTGTGATAATTATTTTAAGATGTAAGTGGTCATTGAATATATTTTGACTTTCGTTGAATGATTTTAACTAAGGGATGGGTTAAGCTATATCAAATAAACTAATCAGTGGGGATGTATAAACTTCCCCGGTAGATAAACTGGGCATGCCAAACTTAAAAGAGTTAGGTCACATGAGTACGATAAGATATCACTTTACATCTTACACAGACCACTGTGTCCGAGGTAAATACATGTACGGGATCACCTGAGTTCACTTCCGGTTTTTAGTGGGGTCCGTGTTGTTGATCTTAGTTTCTGTGTTGTGTTTTGTTTGTTTTCGCTTTGTATCTTGGGTACCCAATGTTTCCAGGTACTCTGGATTCTCCATTCTTGATTGCATCTTCGGTTTTCTATAACGCTTATTTATAATGCATGCAGTGCATTTACTGACTATATGAAGGCATACATATAAACCTTTGCATTTTATGTCTACTAAACGTAGATACACTGCGTAATTGTGGAACAGGGGTCGCGCCGTAGACACCCAAATGGAAATTCAAGCAAAATATAGCATGTCTTTGCTTTCTTATGTGTAAATTTAAGAATTTTGTAAATACATGGCATTGAAGACAAATTTAAACACAAATTTACGTACATTGTAGAAAAATATAAGATTTATTAGTACTTACAGAAACAGAAAGATAAAGCCACCAGAGCCACGCGTATCTTCCCGTTTCTAAAGCCCACACAAATAAATTTTATATTGGGCGACAATGTACATATATTATCTTTTTATCTGGTGCACGGATTTTCCAACAGACAGAGGGAAAAAAATTAAAAGCGACGTAATTGAAGCAATTTTACTTTTCGCATGTTTCTTGTCAATCGTAGTTACTTTTTATCTCCAGTTTTCATGTACAATGACATTATTTGATAGCATACAAATGTACGAAGAACAATTTAAAGGACGTAAACACAAAGCTCTCCAGACATTACTTTTCTACAGTGTTACTTAACAGGTTACAATGTTACTTAACAGGACTACAATAACCAAACATGAAAACAATAATAGAAACATGACACATTATGTTATCTTAATGTTCACTGCATGAACTCCCAATGATATATTATTTATAAAACAATCTACGAATAAATTAACAAATGTTTATGTGATCAGTTAGATGTGTGTTAATGCTATTATTGGACATAGTTTCTGTTTACTTACATTGTTAGCAGGATTCTGTGATTAAAACTTGTGAAATTAAACATAGTTCATAATGTCGGATAATATTTAAGCTCAAAGACTTTGGCAAATATATGTTTTGCTTTTATTTGTTGGTTAACGAGCATTACTCTTAGGACAAAAGAAATTATCCTGCAAGGATTGTTCAACTATTGTATTAGGTCACATTCCAGGTCGATTTATTTATTAATTGATTTTATTGTGTTTAACGCCACTCTTAGCAATATTTCAGCTATATCATGGCGACAAGTTTTAGCGGTAGAAGAAGCCGGATAGAACCATCGACCATGGGCAAGCAAGTGGTAAACTGTGTCACTTGCGGCTGTGAGTCGAGTGCACACATTTTTGTAATTTGTAAAGCCGGGCACGAACCCACGCCGTATTGGTGATAGGCTTGTATGCGTTCTTGGGTAATCCAACTACCTAACTCATTGAGCCACCCGGGCCTTCATTCCAGGTCGAAATGTATGTAAATAGCTAATGAATTCTAACTTTTTGTTTTCAACTGTAATGATCATAATTTATTTTTTTATTTTTAGGAAAGCCGACATATTTACAATCTAATTAATGTCTTTTTATCAATTTAGTGCAACACCTAAAAGTGATCATCGTCGGTGTAAAGTACATTAGAAATTATAGGAATTAAAATAATATAGCTTAACTAATAAAACATTTCAAACGGAAGCATGCTGTGATCGTTTTATATGTAGAGGTTTTATAACGATCTACGTCAACTCGTTAAACCCTGTTTTACAAAACAGCATAATAAATTACAATATTTAGGCACAGAGTCATTGATACATGTAATACTAAAGTGAAAACCTAGAAATCTGTTTTGCGGAGTTTAACCGGTTAATGGGGTCCCACTAAAAACCATATTATTTTATATGAATTGCGAACCAACTATAATTAAACGAGACCTTGGAATTGTAGCCACGAGAACCTGAAAATTGTGAATTGCAGCTGATGCTTACACTCTTTGTGTATATGACAGACTTCAAATGATGCCAATATCTGGCCATGTAGCATAGTCAATGACAACAAACAATTGAATAGTATTGGCTGATAATTTGTCATAACTTTTAATATACAAATACAAAATGCAACTAGAGATCAGAGCACAGCAAAAAGGTTCTAAATAAGACATAAGGGACAAATTGGTGGGTGGGATTTCAAGTGTACTGGTGTCGTTCCAAAAATGTTGTGTACAAATATAACTTATTTCCACACACTTTATACCAAAACTTCGCGCGATAAACGAAGCATGCAAAGCATGAACTTTTAGGCACCCTTGAATACGTGTACGTGATAGATACAATGTGTACCTGTAATGGCTTTCTTTAAATTATGGATTAGAAAATTCGTGTTTTAAAACATGGAATTACATTTCAAGAAAATAAATCAATTTAATACTGAAGATATTACATTTAATTACATGTATCATAAAAAATGAATGACATGTGCATTGCAATGACATGATCAATAAATAATCGTAATTAGGTGACTATTAGGTAGGAAAGTAGAATCTGTTGGTTAAAGAACATTACTTTTAAGACCAAAAAACAATTACAATTGATTCTCGAGTTATCGTTATTGTTACAATGTACCGGTATGTAGATATCCTACATTAGAGTTAAAGGAAGAGACGGGTGGCTCCAATACTAAATGTTATATTCTTGATGCGAAGCTTTATACATAAATGAGAGTTAATATATTTGTACACTATGGTAGATTGGTTGTGGTCTGCAACAACATAATACACTGTATAGAATCCAATCTGTAGATCTTGTCCCTATGAGTGAGCTATTCTTGCTTATTGCCAAGTGAGCATTTTATTCAGATTTGATTTGATTGATTTTAACGCCAATTTCAGCAATATTTCAGATAAATCATGCCGACCAGTTTTAGTGGTGGAAGAAGCCGGAGTACCCGGAGAGAACCACGGACCTTGGGAAAGCAGCTGGTAAACTTTATCACTTGAGACTGCAAGTCGAGTGCACCCTTTTTGTAATTTACAAAGCAGGGCGCGAACCCACGTTGTATTGGTGATAGGCTTGTATGAGTTGTGAGATCCAACGACCTAACTCATTGAGCCATCCGGGTCCTGCATTTTATTCAGCTATATCATGGTGAGAGCAGGTTGCATTTAGGTGAATGATATCTGTTTTGTACTAGACAAACACGTTAAGCTGGATTTTCATATTGCTAGCTGACTGAACAAAAGGCAACGAGTAAACATTTCGCTCCACTTGAATACATTAATCTGGTTCTGAATCAACCAGTCTTTGATCTTACTCCTTACTGCCGTTTGCTTAACGAAGAAGCAGGTAATGTCAGTTGTAAAATCTTTGATTCGAGCCCACTGGTGTTCGAACCCATGATCTACTGCCCTCGAGGTGAGCACGCTAACCATTACACCACCGATGTGGCATTTTGCCTATTCTTATGACACAAACCAAACAGACTTGGAGCAGGTAGTATTGACAAGTTGTCGTATAGATCACACAAGAATGTCATTATTTTTATTTTAGATGAAGAACAGCGACTTGACAATGCATACTACGTTCTTAGTTTCTACTATTATTTTTGCTTTTCTTAATGGCTGTAGCTTGTATGTTCAATGACTTCTAAATCACTGCATGCGCATAACATTCAAAGTATTAAGACACAGCTCTCCTAGCATTATGTTTCTAAAACGTAACTTCATATAACCATTGCAGCCATAAATGAAAACAATAATAGAAACATGTTTCTAATATTATTTTATCGTTTTTAATTGCCATCAGTTCCATGTTTCAGACGAATCAAGCATACCTAAAGCACTGCATACAAAGAACAATTAATGTACGTCACACAAAACTCTCCAAACATTATATTTCTACAATGTCACTTAACATGACCACAATAACCAAAAAGGAAAACAACAATAGACACATTATACATTACCTTATCTTAATGTTCACTGCATGACTTCCCAATCATATATTATTTATAAAACATTCTACCAATAAATTGACAAATGTTTGTGTGGTATTGAAGTGTGTTAATGTTATTCCTGAGCTTAGCTTAAGTTTTCTTATATTGTTAGCAAGAGTCTTTGATTTTAGCTTGTGAAATTAAACATATTGCATAATTCCGGTTAATATTTAAGCTCAAAGACTTTTGTAAATATATGTTTCGCTTTTATCTTGTAATAGTGATTGTTAACCTATTGTGGAGAGGACCCTTGTAAATTGTTTTATTATATAGATAGCTGTGAATTACAGAATTTTCCGAGTTAAATAAAAACGATAATTTCAGTGAAATTATCGTTTTTAATTTCACTCTCGCTATATTTCGTGCCATTTCGTTGTCGGAACTACTTTTCTGTCAACGAAATGGCGGGAAATATAGCGAGAGTGAAAATAAAAACGATAATTTCACTGAAATTGTCGTTTTTATTTAACTCGGAAAATTCTGTAATTCACAGCTATCTATATAATAAAACAATTTATAAATACTATAACTAATTGACGAGTTTCATTATAAAAAATATGTCACTCATTCCCAAATACAGTTGTAACTCACTCGTGCGATGCGCGCATTCGTGAGTTACTGCGTTATTTGGTCATTCGTGACATATTTTTGATAATGAAACTCGTCAATTAATTATAGCATAAATAATTTGTGTCCAAATCAATTGTTGTAATATTTAGTAATAAAATATGTTTAATCTACCTAACCTATATTCTGTTAGGACATATTCTGGGTCGAAATGTAACCTAACTATGTAAATAGCTAATAACTTCAAAATTTTGTTTTCAACTGTAGTAGTCGTATAATTTTAATGTCCACGGAAACCCACATATCTATACACCAATAAATGTTTTTTTATGAATTTAGTGTAACACCTAAAATGTATCATTGTTGATGTAAAGTACATTAGAAATTATAGGAATTAAAATAATATGTCTTAAGCAATAAAACGTTTGAAACGGAAGCATGATGAGATTCTTTTATATGTAGAGGCTTTTTCAACGATCTACATTAGCTCGTTAAACCGTGTCGTAGTCGTTAAAAGAAAATAATAACATTAAATTAGACTAATAGATGGTTCAGTTGTAGAGTCATTAGTACTTTGTTATGCGAAAGTAAAATACCTTAAATATGTGCCACCGATTTCTGAAATGATATTTTATTAACATATCCTGTCCCAAAAAAATTGTAACGCAAACAAACAGGTTTATCAAAATATGCATTCATTGTCACTATCGTATGATGCTTTGCCTCGAGGCATTCTTTTTTATATACTATGATCCGATAATGAAAAACCTATACATACATCTACGAGCATAGCCAGTTCATATATCTTCTGAAGTTGTGATATGAGTATCACACTTAACGAGGTATGTTGTCGATCAAAAACGCGAGCATCTTGATGGTGTCAGTTTCAGAGAACTTTTTGCTAAATACAGAGTGTTTGTCATTTTTATAAAATAAGATTCGCCCCTTCCCAGAACAATGTATTTGTATCCATGGTGGTCATCCTTTTTTAGTGAGTGATTGATTGCTGTTTAACACCAACTCAGCGATTTGTTACCTACATCATGTCGAGAACAAGTTAATTTTTTATGAGGTTCGCTTTGTACTAGACCACGCTTAGCTGGATTTTTATAGTACTAGCTCATTGAAACAACAGTTTGCGGATATACATGTCGCACCACTGGGGCACATTATCCTGATTCCGAGCTAACCAGTATTTGCCCTTTTTCCTCAATGCTGTGTGCAGAGTGAAGAAGGAACACATACCAATTTTATAGTCTTTAGTTCGACCCAATCAGGGCCCGAACCCACTCGAGCAGACTGAAAAGACTAGGCGTATGATACCCGCAGGGACTTATAGATCACCAGTCGAATGATTGCATTGACTCAATGATAATGAACTAATTTCGTGCCACTACTCGCTTCTGGAAAACAACCTTCAAAGGGAAAGATCAAAGTCGAAATAGTTTCTAATAAAATTATTTGTTCTGATAATTGGAGTCGACAATGTTTCTGTTACTATCGTTTACTGATATAATGGAGCAATATAATCATAGAACAGGCACATGTTTCTACATTCGTCACTAACACAGTATAACAGGCACATGTTTCTACATTCGTCACTAACACAGTATAACAGGCACATGTTTCTACATTCGTCACTAACACAGTATAACAGGCACATGTTTCTACATTCGTCACTAACACAGTATAACAGGCACATGTTTCTACATTCGTCACTAACCCAGTATAACAGGCACATGTTTCTACATTCGTCACTAACACGGATAACAGACACATGTTTCTACATTCGTCACTAACACAGTATAACAGGCACATGTTTCTACATTCGTCACTAACAGAGTTGTCCTGTTACCCATTAAAACTGTCTTCGATGAGCCTGAGGAATTCAGCATGACAAGTTTTATAATTAAAGACCAATTTTGAACTTAATTTTCGTTTATTTCCATTAAGGTGTTAATGTTCAAAAAGTGTATATCATTTGCATATTATTTTTAGATATTGCTTTGATAGTCTTGCCCGCTTATTTAGTCGATATGTATTTTTCATATCAAAGCGAAGTTCAGAATTTACTTTTATAACTTTACACAACGTGCATCAACATTTTTGATACATCTATGCATATGTTCTTTCATGTTTTCATCATAGTTCTGTAATGTTTGTCATTTGTTGTGTTACTGGTTAATAGATGCACATCGGCTTCTGTTATCACAGAATAAATAAATGTGTAGAAAATGCTTGCATTTGATTGGTTAGAATTTTTTTATCCATCATGTCATAGATACAAATTTTAACCGGAAGTCACATGTTGGGGTCTCGATTGGGAAAATTTTCAATTTCAATTTTTTTTAAGCAAGTATTATCCGTCAAAATATTTTTAGGACAAGAAAAAAAATTAATTATGAATTAATTCATAAGGATTGATCACAATTTTTTGTTCGGTTCATTCCAAATAAACTCAAAAATGTGGTACACACCCTGGCGTAACCCCGCTTCGCGGGTTACACAGTGTGTACTACTGTACTACTGTACTACTTTTGACATTTTGGATTGCATTGGTTAATTTTTCGGCCAATAAAGTCCCATACATGCTCTATAGGGTTCATGTCTGGCGACATCGCAGGCCATGGAATTGTCTGAACAGCCTCTTGCAGTAAAAAAATGTTGTACAATTCGGACTCTATGTGGCCTAACGTTGTCGTCCATGAACATTGGCCTGTCAGCCAACGCATGATTGTCGAAATGGGGAACAACGCGTGGATCGAGCACTTTGTCACGGTATTTTTGGCCTGTCAGATTACCATCAAGAAAGTCCAACTTACAGTAAAAGGAAAAACAACCCCAAACAGTTACACCCCCACCCCCAAAAGCAGTTGTGCCCAAAATGTGGTTGTCCTGAAATGAAGTGTTTCGTTGGCGCCAAACCCTTGCACGACCGTCGGTAGGGCGTAACAAAAAACGACTTTCATCAGACCAGTGGACCCGTCTCTATGTGCGGAATAGTTCATCCCAAATGATACATGTGACCAGTCAAATCGAGCATGGCGATGACGCAATGTCAACTGTGGACGTTTTATGAGTCGTCGCGCTCGCATTCCCTGATGGTGGAGGTGTCTGATTACAGTTCGTGTGCTAGTGTGGCCTCCAAACGCTAAATTACCACGAAGTGCACCAGCTGTACTGAACGGCCGTTGCCGCGCCCGTCTGGATACGAGCCGGTCCTCTCTCGGCGTCGCTTTGCGAGGTTTACCTGCACGTGGACGGTCATTCCCCGTTTGACGAAAACGCTGCATCAGTCGTACAATGATGGAATGATTAACCATGAAGTGGTCTGCCACCCTTCTAATGCTAAAACCGCCGTTATGCATGCCAACAGCTTGTCACCTTTCCGGTATGGTTAATTCTCGCCGCACCATACCAAACCAATAGAAAATGAAACTTAAAACTCTACACACAAAAAATCAGCTTTGGTTCGCAAACACAAATGTTGAAAAGTACACGTGGCACTTGACACATCCTGTCATATACACATAAATAAAAATCGATCAATAACCTGTTTCATAAGTAAGTAAGTAAGTATGTGTGTACAGGTAACGAAAACAGCAAACCGATTTGAAATAAGTTTATTATTAGAAAAGATATTATTGAAACAAGTCAGGTGGTGCTTATCTTTTGTCGGACTATATATATACAATACAATAATACGAAATGAAATGAAACTAAGTGTTGCGAATTTTTTCAGCTAGTAACAAATATTTACCAAGATTGCTAAGTTCTAAATAATATTACGTACAGACAGTAATTGTACTAATTTAAAACATGACGGCCTTTGCCAATAATATTTCTTAAGATATTTTCTTCTTACATCAATATATTTTTCACACTGTAAATACCGTTCATTAATTAGCATTTTTCCAATTATTTTTTCATGAAGCTAATGCTCTTCTCTCTCAGGCAGAGGTGACCTTAGCCGATTTTGGGTATCTTGTTTGGGCCCCTTGCCTTTATTTGCTTCCACGAGTACGTGGCTTTCTTATCTTGTGACCTTGAGGATACCTTACTAAGGTCATTCCAGAAAGGGGTCGTGTGCACTAAATAAGATATCTACGTTTTAGTTATTTCATAAGTGGTAATATGTGACTTTGACACGTAGAATGACAATGCTGGAAATAAATATGGTTTGTTTTGCATAATACTCTTCAAGGGCAGAACGAATAATTAATCAGTATTTAAAAAAAAATCAGCTTTCTAACACTGATTTATGAAACTAACGTGTAAAGCAAGAGACTCGTCAATGTTGCGAGACTGTATTATAAAGAGATTTGTCACCATTAAATCAAATTATTTTACAATGATACATACCGTCAGGGGAGATAAATACTAAAATCAATGCATGTTACCAATCAAAGAACAGCTCATACATCATTAAAGAACGAATTTCTGTTTAAACATATTTTTTTATTCAATTAGTGCATTATTTTGTATTGTGTTTCCCATTTAGACCATACTACTATCAATGATCGTCTCTTTTCTTTACCTTAAAAACACATTTCTTTGTATTCCCATAATTATTTCAAAATACGATGTTTTTGTAAATTAAAACTGATGTTCTCATCCCTGAGACATAGGTGACTTGAGCCGATGTTGACTATTCATACTGTTTAGGACATTTGAATTTCGTGCTTATAATTTTTTTTTAAATTGTTTGCCTTTCTGATCTTTTTCCTTTGAGCGTACAATGTTACTCCGGATAGATCCGTAGTGCGTACGAAATAAGATCGCTACCTTTTATATGTAGCATAACATTTAACACGAATTGATATACTAAAGATAATTAATTATTATATCCGAATTATGGTGTTAAGACACCAAATATCAGTACTGAAAGATACACAAAGCATAGCATTGTCCCCCTAGTCACAACAACCCTAATACACATATTATAACCGCCACGATATAACTGAAATATTGTTGAAAATGGGGTTATGCACCATACCCCACCCATCCACATCCTATAAAACTAGTATTACTGCTCAGAAACGCACGCTATCACTATCAAAAGGTCTTTGATTTTGAAAAACATACCTTGACAAAGACGTTTTTTTTCTTAGATTTTAAAGAGTTGCATGACATAGTAGTGTTGCATGTTCAAATCATATCCATTTGAAGAAGAATTTTGAAGAAGGACAGACAATACAATGGACACAATAAAAAGGAAGAAATGGGAAACAACAGTATACGAAACAATACACAGAAAACAAAAGACCGAGCAACACGAACCCCACTAAAAACTGGGGTGAATTCAGGTGCTCCGGAAGGGTAAGCAGTTTCTGCTCCACATGTGACAGCCATCGTATTACTCTTGTTACAAACCTGGTGATAAGTCACGAATGATGAAAGGGTCAGATTTTGATTAGAACGAAGGGAACATACCCGTCAATATTTGTGACACTGATACTCCGTAACGGGTCACTAAATCATGGACTGTACAACTTTCGAAGAAATGACTTCAACTTAACCAAGAGGAAGGAACCCTTGATTCAGTAGCTTCCTTGTTAGGAGCAACCCTCTATCAAGGAAATCCTGATAGGAACCACAAGCTCTGAAATATTAGATTAGTAAATTTGAGTTACTTCTCTTATTACACCCTTTCTATGATTTTCAATGAACTAACGTAAATATCTGATTTATAGTGCACACCACAATTACATAATAAACTGCACTGGGTGTTAGGGTAAGGGTTATAATGCTTTACGCCACAATATTTCAGCTATATTGTGGCGGTCGGTTTTATTGGTGGAGGAAACGGGATACACAGAGAAAACCACCGACCTGCCGCACGTTACGGACAACCTTTATCACATAATGTTGTGTCGGGTACACCTCGCCATTAGCGGAATTCGAACTGACAACGTTAGTGGTGATATGCTTTGATTACATATGTAGTTGTAAATCAAACTACAATACGATCACGACCGCGACGGCGCCTAATCTGCACCAGGTATGTTCATAGTAAAATATGCAATTAATGTATTCTGTCATTTTAAAATGAAACTCCAACTAAATACAACCACCCCAGATATTTCAACCCGAAAAAAGGCTTCACATGACCGCTACATATTTTGCTTTTAAAACGCACTGTATATCGTCCTTGGTTGTCTATATATGTTATTTACAATTATCGGTGGTTAAGCCATATTAGTGCAATCAATAGCATATTACAGCATAGTTTGTCAGCTCGACTTACACTTGAGACAACTTGTACTCAGTTGAGATAAGGTCAAATGATGTTTTCCACTTTGTCCGGCTTCCATCAGCACTCATCGTTGCTAGCCCACGTCTGATCACGCTCCGATAGTATATACTCTTCACTCGGAGGTCATCTGATATTGACATCATGATAGCTATTATAAACCTTAGAGAATACCGAAGGGCAATCAAAAATAGACAATCCAGAGAAACTGGCGAAGACAAACCACCCAAAACACAACACAATATGTGTTGGGCACCGCTATGCACAAACATACACAAATAACGTAAATAGTACACGAGCCCTCCTTGAAACATCTGGATGGAAAGACGAACCGAACATCGGTTTTTGCGGAAATCGCAACATGGAACTCAGAACGTAAATACACATGAGAGGACAACACAACAACTTAAATTATTCATGAGTCATTCCAATATATTTTGATATGTTCCAACGCACTGTTTCCCAGACAATCAAGCACAGGATTTTCTGGCAAAACGGGTCGCAATTACCCCCCGTGGGTTATCTACCGTGACGTTTATATCAAGTAGGCAGAGGAGGCGTTCCTTGGTGTGTGCCTTTCTAATCAAATCAGTGGGTTATCTACCGTGAAGGCTATATAAAGTAGGCAGAGTTGGCGTTCCTTGGTGTGTGCCATTCTAATCAAATCAAAGCTACATTTTACAGTATTATATCAGAATAATACTCGGTAATTGGAATCATTCTTCAAACATCCGGAGTTTCCTCCCCTGCCTTCCGTAATCAAGATTAGATTAGATTAAACATGTTTTATTGCTAAATATTATAACAATTGGATTGGACAAAAAATATAACAATTTACAAGGGTCCTCTCCACATAATAAATAATTACAATAATACATGCGTCAGTAATAGTAAAATACAATATAATCATGAGCTCTACCGTGTACCCTGTGGAGGACCAAGACAGTCCACTTACTTCCTAGTACAGATTTGATGCACCTGGTGCAATATTAGGGATCAGCGTCTGTCTTTCACAATCTGCCAAGAAATCAGATCTACCAGTAACATAATAACGAGCCGTTTTCACAAATAAATTGTGCGAGGACACACATTACTTTGTTAAATATACCCTCAATTGCACTACTTTACCAAGGTGAAATTGCAAATTACCTTTGAAACACAATATTTATATCATAATAAAACATATATAGCTGATATTAATAACAGAACATATGTTTTATGTAATATTCACATTTAATATGTAATAACGATTCAGTTTCATCATTACTTACTAATACGTATATTGCTATTTTCAAAGGTCATTTCCTCGTTCCTACAAGCAAATGTTCAAATCTAATTACATTCAATTAAGAAACCAAACTTTTGGGGAAAAAATGATTTTTCTATATGTTATTTATTGCTATAACATGTGTTGTTTTTGTTTTTTGTTTTTTGTTTTTCTTTGTTCTAGAATAATTTTCTGAAGACAACCAGTGTATGTCGATTTGTAGAATGTACGATGTATGCATTGTCTGCTTACTTCTATATGACATATTATTCTAAGTGTATTTGACAATACATGGATTAAGGACATTCAATTTACCACCAGCCGCATGTCGGATTGCAATACAATTGTATAGAAATATATTTAAATTAAAAAAAAAAGAAAAGAAGGATGACGACCATCACGAACAATGCACAACTTTAAATTTATAAGAAAATCAATATATAGAAATGTTTGTTACCTTGGTAATAAAAACAAAAAGATTCATATGTTTACATGTGCGGATACTGAAAAGCGGTCTATAACATTTAACGTAAAGATATAAACATTTAACTTGAAGTGGTTAAAATCTGTCAAAATTTGGCGGGAAAAAGAGTACTAAGAAACGTTAGAGAAAACCGAAGGGCAATCCAGAGACTTTGATAATATCGAGAACAAGTCACAGAACGAAGATAAACAAAATGGAAACCCCAACACAGAAAACCGAAAAGATGTGCGTGCAACTTGGACCCCACAAACAAAAAAACGAGTAAACTTAGGTTGCGAAGGGTAAGAGATTTCTGTTTCTTATTATACAACCGCCATATTGTATATTACTTCATAAGACATACAATAATGTCTTTCCTGCAACACGAGGAAGACATTATTAATCGATAGAAATACCACCAGATCTTCCTCTGAAAGGGGAGACTATAACTGTAGAATACACTATTTTTCGGGTATTACGGTCATCATAACGAACTAGTTGGCCGTTCTGAAATATAAATTTCTCGTGTGGCAATGCATCTTTTCTCTTTTCACGTAGATTGTATTTCCTTTCGCTTACCACACACATGACAATAACCGGACTTTACTGTGTGAGTAACAAGGTATATGTCTTTAAAAGAAACATGAACTGCTTGACTTCCGTGAGCACTTGGGATCAATCGGGATTTTTGGTGCGATCTGTGTTGCTCTCCTGTTAAGTTTTCTGTGTTCAGTTTTTTGTTCGGTTTGTATTAGCTCTATATCTTGTGCTTACATGCATTGATTGTCCATATTTGGTTGCCGCTTCGGTTTTTCTCTAACATTTTTTTCAAAACCGATTTAAATTTGAAACTTGACTTTGTCGTACGCATTGCCTCAAGGACGTCCATATTAACGAACACTAATGTGACATAAAATGTTAAATCTCTACAACATGCTTAATGAATGAAATTTTAATCTGGAGTAAAAATACTTCCTAGTAATGCTATTATATTTGTTGCATATTCCTTTAAATTGATGTAAAACGCTGATTTGTATTTAAAGTTGTAACAATTATCTAATCAAATTTTATCTTACAACATTTCAATAGTTGTAAAATTAAATTTTCTTAATGGTGGAAAATTATGTTACAATAAAATTACAGTTTGTGAGATTCCTTTAAGTGGATATTAAATTTAATGTTGTAAAATGGTTGAAAATAGAAAATAGATCTCGGTTAGCTAGAATGATTAAAACGGAAAACAAAAACACAAATAACACATTATCGGAACCGTTCCA
>MJUT01065374.1:113966-135968 GCA_002080005.1 Gigantidas platifrons | reverse complement strand
AATTTATAAGTACAGTACACAAATAATGAAATTTAATTAATAGTCATGTTAATTTACATGTCATTCCCACAAAAATGAAATTAAATTAATATTCAGGTTAATTTACATTTTATTCCCACTAAAATGAAATTTAATTAATATTACGGTTAATTTACATGAAATTGAATAAAGCAAGCCATTAACATAATGTCATATTTATAAATGGAATCATATCAATATAACAAAAATTTTTTTTTGGATCCCTGTTTAAGTGCAGTGTAGAATCGACAAACTTCACTTTTATAACAATATTCCTATCTTAACTGTCTTTAGATATACCCTTTGGTTTTATTGCTCCCAATATTTTAATTATTTGGCCGTCCAATCTTTCGATTTTGAGCTACATGATGAAGGTTATTTCAGAAACGTGTCATGCTTGATTTGATATCTATGTTTTTATCAGATGAACACACTGTAGTAATTTCTTCAGTTTAAAGTTAAATCCATGATACAGATTCATGTAGTTCATAATAATCAAAATTGAAAAAAAGGAATAATTTTTAATCTGGACTCGCCACGAAAAATTAAATTAATATTCTTTTTATGTGTTACAAACAATAGTTAAATTTAGACCAAAACTACATAGCAAAAACAGGAAAAATTCATAGTTAAGAAAAACGTCCTAAGTCAGTGAATAAGACGGTTAGGGTGCTTGGCGCCACTTTCAACAATATTTCAGTAATATCGTGGCGGTCAGTTTTATTGGTGGAGGAAACCCGAGTACCAGGAGAAAAGGAGAAAACCATCGACTTGCCTCAAGTCACTGAAAACTTTATCACATAATACTGTATCGAGTACACCTTGCCCGAGCGGGATTCGACCTCACAACGTTAGTGGTGATAGGCACAAATTGCGTAGGTAGTTTTATATCGAATCACCATACCACCATACGATCATGACCATGCCGGCCCCCTGTGATTAAGAGGAATTAATATGTAAATCATATATGTTATTATATCTTCATTATTAACTTATGTGTAATCTTACTTAACAATTTTTTTAATCTGATGTCCTTTAATAATTGTGGGAGAGCACTTACATAGACTGTGCTTGATTTGCAATCCCTATGAACAATGTAGGTGAATTTCTCTTTGTGCTTCATTCAATATTGAATTGAATTGCAAGTGTAACAGTCAACTGTGACATAAGTAACCCAAAGAAATAAGATTCTCTAGTTAGATCACTGTTTGAACCCCTAAAATATACCATTAGGAGTCCCAACACTAAAAATATCTACATTACATATTAGGATCAATTCAGACATTCAAAATCTCAAGTATATTTCTGACTTACAGTTTCTAAGAAAGGATGTGCACAACTTTAGATGCATGGAAAGGAGAACGAACGAAGAAAAATAATAATAAGAAACAGACCAAAAACAATAAGTTGTTTGAGAGACTTTTAACCAGTAACTTTTATTAATGAAGATACTAGTAAATTATAAGTAGTAATATGTAATTATTGTGAGTTAATTATCATGTTTTACTCCTAATTACCTATTTCATGATGTATGCTTTACCGGAAATATTAAAATAAACTGCAAAATATAAAGGTTATTGGAGTAACCAAGGAAACACCGTATTTATGCTATAGAATAATATTTACCACAAAAACCAATCCAAACTCATCATCTAACTTGTATTTCAGCTGCAGAGCTTCATGTGTGTATGTATTGTTTCCTGTTCTTTCCTGAAAAGTAAAATAAAAATAAATTATTGTTTTTTTTGTTTCCATTGGTTTTATGGGATACATCATAAATGAAATCAACTGCATAAAATTGTACACTGAAAAGCCAAGATAATTTCCAAGGAGTTTGTTTTGTATTGAGATGTCCTGTACTAAATGTAGTCCTAGAATTATAAGTTGTGATATTGAACTGGTCACGATAATCAGTGTAAAATCACCTGAAATGTAATTTACTTGTGAGTTAGAGTATAGGAGTAAACTATATGTTTGTGATTTATCTATGAGCAAGATGTAGCTTTACTAAAACCTTTAGTTATTATCAACTAATAAAAAAAAATGACATGTGTTGACAGAGGCTGTCCAAGAATGTTAATTTGTGTCTGGTTTCGAGCTTTTTAGTTTTATCATTATTAAATTATTACTAATCGTTTGCCTTTTTTTCTTTCTCATTTTCTTATCTGGATTTCAAGTCACCGTGTTCATAGTAATTTAACCAAATATTTATGAATTATGTTATTTTTAATATGTAAGAAGATTATATGAAATTTCCATATGTTTACATCATATTTTTCAATTTCATTCCACATCACATCAAGTGTGTCACTAAAAATTTTGTTTTATACGATATTTTTCTTACCTTTCCCTAAGGAATATCTGTGCCACATATACATTGTATGTTACTTTTCTCATGGTCACAATCCTGTCCTTACCTCTTTCAAGACTTGTCCACAGAATTTTACAAGAGTAACAAACTAAAATGTTGTTTTATATGATATTTTTCTTACCTGTCCCTAAGGAATATCTGTGCCACAAATACATTGTATATTACTTTTCTCATGGTCACAATCCTGTCCTTACCTCTTTCAAGACTTGTCCACAGAATTTTACAAGAGTAACAAACTAAAATGATGTTTTATTGAGCAGGTACTGCATTAGTTTTGTGGATCACCGTTGGTCATTGTATAGCTTGGTCTTCGATTTACAGTCTTTGATTACCCCTTTTGTATCTTCTAATAAAAATGGTTCAATTGTTTGTGCCAGTGGTGCTGGGCACAGTCCCAAAGTGATCTCTGCTACATTGTAATATTTCAAATATTTTGATTTCTAATCAAAATTTGTTTGACATAAATTTTCGTGTCAGCGAAAGTGATCTTCATGAGAGGCATGATGGAAAATAAATCATCAACATATGGCAATTAAATCTGCATTGTATAAACATTTGAAATCTTTAGCAAGACTTTTTCTTGTTCTTATCGCTCGTTAAAATTATGTCGTGATAATAGATGGAGTATATATCAAAAATTCTAACATGACCTCCATCTTTCGCTTTGTAAACAAACGAGTGAGTTATCCATTCGGTATAATCTCATTAGCACATGCGCCGGAGAATGTGACCAACTTTTCCATAGGCAGCATAACTTGTAAACCGAATAATGCCGATAGAGGGCGCAGTTTTATTCGAGTTACACAAATCCATGTTAAAACTCCAAACACATTCTGGCTTCCATGATTTATTTCTTAAATAAAATTGTCAGTGTCATTGTTGTGTTTTTTACAGTGAACAGAAGAATAAGGATTCCAACAATTCAGATGATGTAACATTAACACATGACCCAGTAGAAGACAAAGGTATTTATTCTGAGTCCAACAGGACACCATATTATGATTCCAATATTTGTTTGTTTATTTACATGTTAGACATGTTAATAGAGTTCAATTATTGGATATCAAAAATTCTAACATGACCTCCATCTTTCGCTTGGTTAACAAACGAGTGAGTTATCCATTCGGTATAATCTCATTAGCACATGCGCCGGAGAATGTGACCGACTTTTCCATAGGTAGCAAAACTTGTAACCCGAATAATGCCGATAGAGGGCGCAGTTTTATTCGAGTTACATAAATTGTGTGCGCCATTTTCCGCAAGCGTAAATATAAATTAACGTCTTCCAATCAAAGTATACTACCGTATTTGTACTCTTAAACATATCAGAATCGAAATAAATCTTAGAAGCCAGAATGTGTTTTGAGTTTTAACATGGATTGGCGGATATTAGTAAATTTTATCCCTCGCTTCTGGCTCGGAATAAAATACTAATGTCCGCCAATCCATGTTAAAACTCCCAACACATTCTGGCTTCCATGATTTATTTCTTAAGTAAAATTGTCAGTGTCATTGTTGTGTTTTTTACAGTGAACAGAAGAATAACGATTCCAACAATTCAGATGATGTAACATTAACACATGACCCAGTAGAAGACAAAGGTATTTATTCTGAGTCCAACAGGACACCATATTATTATTCCAATATTTGTTTGTTTATTTACATGTTAAACATGTTAATAGAGTTCAATTATTGGATATAAAATCTACATTTGTATATGTATGCTGGCACTCCTGATGTAAAAAGTAAAACAAATATTACTATTCATTTATTAAAATTTCACTGTGAATTGTTAAAATCTTATATCAGGCATGTTGAATTGAATTGCTAATAGTAACACTAAAATAACCTCTGTATTTTAAGCATCTGTAATGAAGAATGATGAATTACAGGAAGGAGGATATATCATTTTAGTAGCTATATCAAATATCAATCATTTCAATATTTTTCAAGTGTACCAGTACTTCACTATTTACAGGCAGTACTTTTTATTGAAATTTGAACAATTTCTATAAATATCTTATGCAACACATTTAATATCAAGAGGTACCAAAGACCATTGTAGTTAGGTAAAAATACCTGGTACCACCCTTTATTCAAAGGCCTTATCATTACATACATATACTTGCATAAACAATGTGAAAAACGCATTTTTACCATCAGCATCGACATCAGGTATATGAAAATCTGAAACACAATACTAACGTGGACTAGTGTAGACAACAGCATAGACAAACCAGTTGAATGTAAAATTTGCATTAGTTCTATTTCAAAATGTGTTGTCCTGGACAGACTAAAATTTAATTAGACTGTCTACTGGTATGCTTCTAATTTCGCACATTGCATGAAAGTAGATAAAATTGTGTATGTATATATAAATGTCCTTATAATAATAACTTTCCATGACAAATAACAAACCGCATCTGTGGTGTTATGGTTAGGTGCTCACCTTGAGTGTGGTAAATCCTAGGTTCGAGCCTTGGTTGTGTCAAACCAAAGACCTTTACATTGTTAGTTTTTGTTTTTGCTTTTCCGCTAAGCACGCAGCACTAAGGACTTATGGCTGTCTTGGAATCGCAATAATATGACGGAGTTGTGCGACATGTCTACCACACACTGTTTTTGTTTTCACTATAAAAATCCAACTCTGTGTGTATAATACAAAGTGGAAATCATCTCATCAAATGCAAGTTGTTCACGCCATTACATAGCTGAACATTTCTCATTTGACGTTAAACAATAATAACTCACTCACTCCATTACAAATTTCCATTTTAATCATATAACACATTAACAGTGATGATGTATTTACTAGTGTCTTTATTTATTTTAACAGCTGAACACGAAGAACAAGCTACACTTGCAAATGTACAAACTGTTGGAGGTGCAGCATTAGCCCTGGATCCAAATATACAGTATCAACTTAGGGCAGATACAGGCCAAGGTAAGTCTAATATAGAACTTGAGAGATGTGACATTAGGCCTGGATCCAAATATACAGTATCAACTTAGGGCAGATACAGGCCAAGGTAAGCGTAATATAGAACTATACAGATGTGAAATTAGCCCTGGATCCAAATAAACACAACCAAAATAGGACAGACTCCGGTCAAGTAAGACTAATAATAAGGAATACATGTACGATTTAGAGATGCAATAGCTCTGGCTCCAATTATACACTGTCAGTAACTTGCGACAGGTCAGTGGTTTCCTCTGGGTACACCGGTTTCCTCCACCAATAAAACTGAAAATCGCGATATAACTGAAATATTGTTGAAAGTGACATTTAACACCATAACCCTAACCCAATTATACACTACTAAAAACAATTTGGAGCAGACACAGGACAATCTAAGATATATAACTTATAAGAATTACAAAATACAAAATCTAAAGATATAATATCAGTTTACTGTGAAGGCGGGTACATGGTAAAGTAGAATTTAGGATTGAATCATATTTCTGCTTTTATGGTCCGCGTACCTCAGACATGTGTCATACTTCAAAAGCTACTAAATTGTGTTAAACATGTACGAGGGACCATATTGACACTAGTACATGGAACAGTGCAAGTATTTAAAGTTTAATTTTGGAGGAAATCATAGTACTCAATGAAAACAAATACCCTTTGTAAGTTACATACATGTGAGGATGAATAAAATGCACCTTGCCATGGCTTGGAGTTGAAATGTAAAACTTGAGACATGTTATAGGTGAAATGGCTTGCCTATTTGGGGAAATTGTAATGCCAAGAAAAAACTATAGATCTCATTATAATACTTTGTTTGTTCCAGTGTTATACCCCTGAAAGCAATGAGAATTGTTGTGGTTTTTCTTTAATCAGCTGAAAGCTTTTTTTGGGGGGGGAGGGGGGCATAGCTTTTAGCTTGATATTGGATGGGAGTGGGGTATCTGTGTTCTAAGGACACTTTCTTCTCTTCTTCCTGATTACAATATTTTTGTCCTCATTAAATAGGATACATTTATGAAAAAAATGATCATGTGTTTGTTTTATTTGGTAATTTACAGGATAAGTTACATACAGAGTAGTTAAAGTGGCAGGCGTTGGAAACGAGACAACAGCTCAAGTTGTAGCCAGTAATTCTTTTCCACATTGTGCACAGGTAGCGCAGTTGAGAATTAATACCTGTAGTATCACGATTGCAGCTCTAGCTGTCACAGGTAATTATTTTCCACATGATACACAGGTAGTGCAGGTGATAACTTCAATAAGTGCAAGATCATTATGTCAGTGAATAATTCTTTATCTCATAAGTTTTAATGATAAGCATGACAATGTCCATATTAGTCAATTTTCGATACCTCATGATTTTGTAAGTTTATAACGGAGACACAGATATGTTGGTTGAAATATAATCCTTTACCTAACCCCTGATTGGATGTAGTTAATGAGATGTTAGTGGGTTTTAAACATTGTAAGCATGCACCACAACATCATCTATATTACTGTAATAACACCAAGTTCATCTGTCTTGACTGTCATCCTGTAGTTATAGGCTAGTTGGGAGTTTATTTCATATGAAACACTTTGTTATGATTTAGATGTATATACATGTACACGTATAAATGTTTATTCTGTGCTCTGTGTAATTTTTATCGTGCTTTAAAAGCAAACACAACTTTATATTAAACAGGTTGTTATACAGAGTCCATTTAGTAATGGAGGTAGTCCCACACCTGAAGCACAAGACACGATTTACATACTTCCCAGCTGTTAGTGGAACAGGAGTTGAGGCCTCACAATCTGAGGTAGTCTCTGCAGCAGGATTGGGACAAGTAACTACAGCAGGTAAATGTAGTACTATTCTGATGCCAGATTCACCTCATTTCAAATTGTTATTGTTGAAGCTGTTGTAACTTGCAGGCTGTGGTTAAAAGTCTGCAAATGTTTAACATATAGAAATATTCATTATTTTAAATGCAGTGTTAACCTAAATTAAGTTAAAAAATGCACCTAGGATCAACCGGACTCAAGGTAAGCACGCTAACCATTACACTAATATTTTATTATTTACAATTTACAGGAGCATGGGTACAAGATGGTACACTTGGTCAAGGATAGTGAAAAAAAACCAAAAGAATAGAAAAATAGTCTACTTGAACTTCGTCAGTATGCGATCAACTAACTACATGTACACACACAGATTATAATTATGTTGATTGCAAATTGAAAAAAAAATCCCTTATTTACATGTAAAATATTATCTGAAAGCACTACAAAGTAGATCTATATTACCTTGTATTTTAGTGATGAGAATCTAGCACACTTTCATGATTGATGATCTTTCAGTCCTCGAAATGAAAATTTCAATTTACTGGTCTGAATCAAATTCTTGAATTTATTTTTATATGTATACATGTATATCAAAATAAAAACCGAAAAGAAATACTGGTCCGAACAAATTGTTACAGGTTTGGGGCTGGAGCTCATCATGAGGACTGATGATCACTGACTATAACTAATACATATATTTTCCCGATTAGGATGACTATGATGACCATGTTTTGTTATGTTTATTAGAAGTAAAGATTTCGATAAAATGGGATCATATGAAACTGAATTAAGTACACAGACTGCAAAATGTTTCAGTTACTTCAACTTACTTGGTAATATTTCATGGTCACATATGATTTTCAAAATGGTACATGTTGACATTTAAATACACACCACGATATAGCTGAAATACTTCTAAAGTTGGCGTTAAACACCAATCAATCAATCATGACATTGAAACACAGAGTAAAATTGAGATTTGTATTAAATATCAGAATGTTATCATTTATAATTCTAAACTCAAACTTTAAAAAACAAAACATCATTTGCCAGTTTTTCACCTCGCATGACACCTGACATGATATTGACTTGTCTGAGTAGTAGATAAATAATAATGCATTTTTATCTTGTTTTTATTTGATTGAGAAAATATTGTTATGGTGCTGTGTTGAACAAATTCTATATTAGATACGACTTTTTTAAGCTCATCTGTATAAACAACAATACATTCTTTAATAAGACATCATTTAAAACAATGTGTATCATGTAACAACAGGTTAATTTTATGTGATGATGTCACCACAAGAAGTTTTACAAGGTCAAAGAAATATTGCTCCCAGGACTGGATTCACTACCCCTTAAGTAGAGGGAGCCAGATCAGGCAGAGACGATAGAAGACGAGCAACACGTAATGCAGGTAATACATAACTTACGTGCTTTTGCTAAAGAACTATTAAGATAGGATGGATTCTGTGCGAGTTATGGCAGAAGTGCAAGATGTAGTGTTTCTTTTGAATTATTTATTGAAATAATGAAAAGACAGTTTAAACAGTGATGGTCAATAAATCTCAGCACAATATCAACAAAGAAAAATCGGAATTCACCTCAAATCATAGAACATAAAAAAGACCTCGATAAAAGATGTTGGAAATCCAGGCCCTGGCTTGAAACAAGCACAAAAATGTGATCCCCTTTCTAAACTGTTCTCAGGAGCTAGTAACATGATTTCACCTATAGTATCATTCGATGGGCCTTTAATGTATACAGTATACATTTATTGAATGGATGAGATGAACTGAAATTGCCGCCATCAGAGGACAATTATTTAACAGGATCCTATGAGAATATGAATAAAAAGGTTTTTCTCAGAAAATGCTCACTTGTTTGAACCCAAACAGTGCATGAAAAAACCAAGCGAGTCTAGTCTTGTGTGATCTATCATCATCTGATATGGAAATCGTGTTGTACACCACCATACATCAATAAAAACAAATGGGGGCAAGGGTGGATCGAACATAATTTTAATGCAGAAATTGTAGCCGACATCATAACACGGACGAAAAAACAGTAATAGAGATAATTGGACAACTCGAACAGCAGAGATCCTACTATAATACCATTTGAGTGAGTGATTGTTGTTTAACACCAACTCAGCAAGTTTGTAGCTATATCATGGTGAGAACAGATTAATTTTTAATGAGATGATGATGAGGTCCGCTTTGTACCAACACGCCTAGTTCGATTTTTATAGTGCAAGCTCACTGACACAACAGTCAACGGGTAGACATGTCACCCCACTGGGACACATTATCCTGATTCCAAGCCAACCAGTCTTTTCTCTTCCTCCTTAATGCTGCGTGTTTAGCTGAGAAGCAACAAATACCAATTTTATAGTTTTTTGTTTGACCCGATCAGGGCTCGAACCCACGATCTACCGCACTCAAGGCAAGCACACCAGCCATTACAACACTGATGCCGTTAAATAATACAATTTGAAAACATTTTTCTGATCAGTTATATTGACCATTGTCAGTTCAGTTGATTTAAGTTTTTTGTGATATAAAAATAACTAATGAATATATTGAAGTAGTATGTAACATTGCAAGAAAACTTTGATACTTCTATCTTCAAAAAATGAAATGTAATTAAGTCATAATATAGTAATGTTACATTAAACCATATCATTGTTTTCATTCTGTTATTCTGTTATTCAAATCTAGTTAACAACCATCTTGATTCCCTTGGAAAATCTAGTTAAAATTTGATATTTCGTCATTGATATAGATGTTTGAACAAAATATATATATTTTTTAATATGATGTTAGGGCTGGGAGTGTTTAGCATCACTTTCCACAACATTTCAGGTCCTTTATATAAAAAATGCTCATTTTGTCCCGATCCATTAACAAACATGGCCGCCACAGTCAATTCTTGTTTCTGATTGGTTGATTTCTAAAGAATCTTCTCCTATGAAATCGCCTGGCCAAATGAATCAAAACTTGGTAGGAAGCATCCTTAAAAGGTCCTCTATAAAGATTGCTCATTTCGTCCTGATCCGTTAACAAACATGACCGCCACAAGCCATTCTTGTCTCTGATTGGTTGTTTTCTAAAAAAAAATCTTCCCTTCTGAAACGCCTGGCCAAATAAATCAAAACTTGGTAGGAAGCATCCTTGGAATGTCCTCTATAAATATTGCTCATTTAGTTCCGATCCGTTCACAAACATGGCCGCCACAGGCCATTCTTGTTTTTATTGGTTGATTTCTAAAAAATCTTCTCCTCGAAACCGCTTTCCTAAATGAACTGAAATTTGGTTGGTAGCATCTATAGATGGTCCTCTATTAAGATTGCTCATTTTGTCCCGATCCATTAACAAACATGGCCGCCACAGACAATTCTTTTTTCTGATTTGCCGAAGCTTTAAAATATTCTCCTCTGAAATCGCTTGGCCAAATGAACCGAAACTTGGTGGGAGCATCTATGGAAGGTCCTCTATAAAGATTGCTCATTTCGTTCCGATTCATTTACAAACATGGCCGCCACAGTCAATTCTTGTTTCTGATTGGTTGATTTCTAAAGAATTTTCTCCTCTGAAACAGCCAGGCCAAATGAATCAAAACTTGATAGGAAGCATCCTTAAAAGGTCATCTATAAATATTGATAATTTCGTTCTGATCCGTTAACAAACATGGCCGCCACAGGCTGTTCTTGTTTTTGATTGGTTGATTTCTAAAAAAAACTTCACCTCTGTAACCACTTTCCCAAATGAACTGAAATTTGGTAGGAAACATCTATGGAAGGTCCTCTATAAACCGCCACAGGCTATTCTTCTTTCTGGTTGAATGATTTCTAAAAAAATCTTCTCTGAAATCTCTTGGACAAATGAATCAAAACTTCGTAGGAATCATCCTTGGAAGGTACTCTATAAAGATTGCTCATTTAGTTCCAATCCGTATACAAACATCGCCGCTACAGGCCATTATTGTTTCTGATTGGTTGATTTCTAAAAAATCTTCTCCTTTGAAATCACTTACCCAAATGAACTGAAATTTGGTAGAAAGCATGTATTAAAGGTCCTCTATAAAGATTGCTCATTTCGTCCCGATTTGTTAACAAACATGGCCGCCACAGGCAATTCTTGTTTCTGATTGGTGGATTTCTAAACATCTTCTCCTCTGAAACAACTTTACCATATGAATCGAACCTTGGTAGGAAGTATCTATGGAAGGTCATCAATAGAGATTGTTCATTTTGTCCCGATTCGTTAGCAAACATGGCTGCCACAGGCAATTCTTGTTTCAGATTGGTCGATTTCTAAAAATCTTCTTCCCTGAAACTGCTTAGCCGATTGAACCGAAACTTGGTAGGAAGCATTTATGAAAGGTCCTCTATAAAGATTGCTAATTTCATCCCAATCTGTTGATAGGCAATTCTTGTTTCTGGTTGGTGGATTTCTAAAAATGTTCTTCTCTGAAACTGCTGGGCCAAATGAACCGAAACTTGGTGGTAAGCACCTATGGAAGGCTCTGTATTAAGTTTCCTCAAAGCAGAATGAAAGGTGAGTGACTGAACCTCTAGTTTAATTATTTGGTTTCCCAACCTTTCGACTTTGAGCGTACCTGATGAAGGTTTTTCCAGAAACGCGCAATAAATTTGATATGTACGTTTTTATTACTTCATATTATCCAGTGGATGTCATATATTTGCTACATCATAGTATCCAGCTGATGTCGATATTTTTAAGATCATAGGATACAGTGGATATAAGATATTTGTTACATCATAGGATACAGCGGATATCAGATATTTGTTACACCATAGTATCCTGCAGATATCAGATACATGCTACATCATAGTATCCAGCGGATATTAGATACATGCTACATCATAGTATCCAGAGGATATGAGATATTTGTTACATTATAGTATTCAGCTGATATCAGATATTTGTTACACCATAGTATCCAGCGGATATCAGATACATGCTGCATCATAGTATCCAGCGGATATCAGATATATGCTACACCATAGTATCCAAGTGGATATGAGATATTTGTTACATTATAGTATCCAGCTGATATCAGATATTTGTTACACCATAGTATCCAAGTGGATATCAGATATATGTCAATTGTTCATGGTCAAACAATTATCAATAATAATTATTGTGCTTTGAATATTTTTGGTTTGGGCCAATAGCACTAATTTAACCCCACCACTTTTTATTTAAGTGCCCGTACCAAGCCAGGAAAATAAGGTCATGTATTAGTGTGTTGGAGGGAGTGAGTGAGTGATTGTTGCTTAACGCCAACACAGCAATTTTTCAGCAATATCAGGCTAATTTTCAATGAGATGATGATGAGGTCCTCTTTGCACTAGATCAGCACGCTTAGTCTTATTTTTATAGTGCTAGCTCACTGAAACAACAGTCCGCGAATAGACATGTCGCCCCACTCGGACACATCCTGATTCAGAACCAACCATTCTTTGCTCTTTCTACTTAATGCTCCATGCTTAGCGGAGATGCAACAAATACCAATTTTATAGCTTTAAAATGACTCGAATGCACGATCTAACGCACACGAGGCGAGCACGCTAACCTTACACAACTGATGCGGTTTTGTGTGTTAGAGGTATTGACTCTGCCTCTTTTGTTTTTAATTTTATTCTGATAATGAGGCCATTTAACTTGTTCAGTTTTAAAAAAGGAAACAAACAAACAAATAACGAATCTGTTGCAAATTTATTTCGATTAATGTCGCACAGGAAATTGGTTTATATAAATGTGCAAAATAACAATTGCATCACAAATAATAAAAAAGATAAGGGCAATGCAAAGCGTTGCGTATCCCCTCGCCTACAAATTTGACCCGGTGATCTTGTCCTTTGACCTATGACCTTGAAAATCAACAGGGTTCCAGATTCTCTTAAGGACTAAGTATGTACCAAGTTTGGTCAAAATCCATTGAAGGATGTTGATTCTAGAGTATTCACAAGGATGCTACGGAAGGAAGGACAGACAGACGGAAGGATGGACGGTAGCGTTACTATATCCCTTCGCAACTTCGTTGGCAAGGGGATAAAACACTAGACAAAAATGTCCCCGTCGTGAATATTAAGGAGGCTCGCAAATGTTTCACCCTTTTTTAATTCCCTCAGTAACAAATGCATTTCAAAGTTGATCTGTAAATTATGATTATACACTCTCATACCAAAAATCAAGTCAATATGTCAAATCATAGTGAAATACAGTGGTGGCAACTAATTATATGGCCAAATTTCAAAGTCCAGAGCCATAACTCGGCCAAAAATCATTGGACCGTAACGAAACGTAAACTTGATCTGTAGCTTATCATTATACATTCACATACCAAATATCAAGTCAATATCTCAAAGCATAGCGAAAAAAAGTGGTCGCAACTGTCTTATTTCGGAATTACGGACTTGGGTAACACTATATGTCCCGGCCACTTAGTGGCGGGAACATAAAAAACGTAAAAAAAAAAATGAAAAGTAAACGATAAAAAATAGATATGGCTACTAATCAATGGGCGGAATATTGATATTGTATATCGATTTTATCGAATGATACTATATTTGTACTTGTAAATACTGCATTACACAATTTTCTACTATTACTACATGTATATATGTAAGGCTTCAACATTTCAGGGCTCGTCGTGGTCGTGATCGTATGGTAGTTGGATTTACAACTACCTATGCAATCAGTACCTATCACTACTAACGTTGTGAGTTTGAACCTCGCACAGGCAAGGTGTGCTCGATACAGCATTATGTGATAAAGTTTGTCAGTGACTTGCGGTAGGTCGGTGGTTATCTCCAGGTACCCTGATTTCGTCCACCAATAAAACTGACCGCCAATATATAACTGAAATATTGTTGAAAGTGGCGTTAAGCACCTTCAACATTTCTGTGATTTTCGTTGTATTTGAAAACTCAACATGGCTGCTTTCTGGTCAACTCTTTTTGAAATACTGTATTCCCAGAATCCATGCGTGATGAAGTAGTTATATTGGATGAATGTTTCTTATATGACCCTCTACTAAGGTGTTAGTCAGATTTTAGTTTTAACAGGACGGTACAGGCAAAATGTTTGAAAAATTCACTGGGCCATTTGCAAACAAACTTTGAAATGCTGTTTTTTTTATTCTCCTCTATGATGATGTTTCTGCCAGTAGGAAATCCAATATCGCCACCAACTTAGGATATTGTTTAACATTAGGTTCCAAGGAAAAATGTTAATATATTTTCGAAAAAAATACTGTTTGGACCAAAACTTTGCAAGGAATGATCATTGTATTATCTATAGCAAGACGACCTCGTCTTTTGGGTGGGAAATATTGTCCGATGTGCTTAACACTGGCTACATAGATGGCAAACAATATATGTTACTTCATAGAGTTCACATGTCAGATATATGTAATATGACATGTCGACTTTTCTTGGTTCATCCCCTTGCAATAATATTTATTGTGCGTTGAATGTTTTGCCGATGATGATACTAGTTAACATAATGTAATCACTTTTCAGTTAAAACAACAAACAAACAAATAATGTGATACAAATTCATTACGATCAAAGTCATAAAAAGAAATATAAAAGTAAATACACTTGGTAAATAAAACAAAAATAGACAAAACATAAAAAAAAATGTAAAAAGCACACGACAAATTGGTATGGCAACAAATTAATCAATGGACGGAATATTAATACAGTTGAATTTGAAAGAAAAAAATATTAAACTACAAAATCTTGTACTTGCAAAAAATGGACAACACTATTGGCTACTATTGTTATAAGGCTTCAATATTTCATTCTATGTCAACCCCTTATGGTATTAAAATTATTCGAATGTTAGTGTTAAAAAACTCAAAAAACTTATTGTACAAAAACGTCTTATAGTTCTTCATTAGATTCGTTCATTGTATCAAATAATTTCTTCTTTCGTTTTTTCTTTCCTCTCCGTCGTTTCATTCTTTCTTCTGAGTGCTTTTTATAATATATTGGATGTAAAGATTGTCTTCCATGAGTTGTACTACCAGACGGTTTATAAATGAGAGGCTCGCTCCTAAAGGTTGAAGCATATATATCACTTTCATTGGCATATATTGCTGTCCCTTTATCTTCTGTTGAACTGTCATGCTCATGTTTATCGCTATATATTGATGAAAGGAAGAGTGAATAAAACAATTATATGAAAAAATTGATTTGTTCATTGAATTCGGAGGGGTGGGATCTAAAAATGAACAGTTACCTTAATGTTGTAGATTTGAGATCTCAGAAACCATCGTGACCGAGATCGTATGGTAGTTGAATTAAAATATACCGGGTATTTGTGCAATCATCGCCTACCACTACCAAAGATGGGAGTTCGATCCATGCCGGTGTACTCGATGCAACTTTTTGTGATAAAGTTTGTTTGTTAGTGGATTTCTCATAGGTTTCCTCTACCAATACACCTGACCGCCACGATATTATTCTATTATTGTCTACTCCTGAGGAATCTGTTCTCCTATAGTGTTGTCTGAGGTATAGTGCCTGAGCGAACGTCGAGGACACTATTCTTCACCAAACAACATTATAGGAAAACTGTTCTCGAGGGAGAAGACAATAATATACTTAGTACATAACATCCCATTCCAGACATAAAAGAAAAACATACTCAAATTCAATATAATAACAATAATAAAATTTACAATATAACATTATATTTGCATTGTCAAACCTCGCCATGTTGACAGCGCGAGTCTATTTTAAGGGAGATAAATCTGGACAAAAATATATAACAATTACGCGGGATAATCAATGCCACAGGTATAGTTCCCTCGGGAAATCGTTTGAAACTGGTATAGTTCCCGTCGCTAGGCATAGTCACCCGTTGTCAAATGTACGGTTCAAAAATAGTACACACTGATTATCCAATCAAAATGCAGCATTTTCATATATTAGGTACTAAAACTGAAATATCTTCGAGCACTAGTACTCATTACCATAACATCTATATACTTCCAATGTCAGCTAAATGTATACAACTGTGATTTTAAAATACCAAAAGGAAAATATTGAAACAAGATAGGCATTAAATTCCTGATTATTCATTTTACCAATAGTTATATACCATGTTTAGAAAAGACTTCTCACACCTGCTAATGTGGGTCACGGGTCACTGTGAGTAGCATGTGTAGTCACATGAACAGATACGGTGTTGAAAAAGCTGTCGATACTCATAAAATATTGATAAATGCAATACAATTTTATGTTTGTCTTCAAGAAATATGATAGACAAAACCATGTGTGAAGTTTTATGACGAAATATCTCCGATTTATATGTATATTTACGAGTTGAAATGGAGAATTATTTAATATAAGATATATATTTTTTTAATTTACTATTTGTTATTTTGTTATATACTACATAAATCTACTTCTATTTTGAAGGTTTTTGGTAATTTGGCGATCGAAAATTAAGTCCTTCTAAATATACTTACACTGGTAATTCTTAATGTTGATAAGAACGCCATGATTTTATTTGGCAATGATCATCAGGTACTGGACTTGTGCTATAAAATATGTTTTTCTATTGTAATTTTGTTGCTGACATATTATAAAATCCTATAGTCATGTATAGTGTGTTAGGGAATAAGAGGTATCAATTTTGCTTCATCAGTGTTTCAGCTAGACTTTGAAATCTTCAGGACAATTGCCAGTTTTATCAAAATTTATCCAGGACATTCTTTTATAATTAAACTAATTTTTATAAAGTTCTTCAGGACAATTTGAGAAATAGATGGACAAATGTCCTGAGACAGGTACCTATCTGAATCACTGCTTCATTCACAGAATTTTCTATTTTATTTTGAAACAGGTACGACAGTATAATAGTGTTTGCTTTCCAATTCATTGCATTAAATAAAAAGGACTGTTTGTAAAATTTGAACATGAACTTAAATTTTCTCTTTGCCATTCGTCTTTTTCTGATTTTGTTGGCAAATATTTTTTTGATACATTATAGATGTAAACATTTACAATTCTATATATTTAAATACAAATAAGATCATGTGACTTTTAGATAATTTGCATAATTAATTTGGCTGTCCAATCATTTGACCACGAGCATACCCGGTGAAGGTTATTCCAGAAACGTGTCGTGTGCACTAAATTAGATATCTACTTTTTTTTAATTGTTTTTCATTCAACATCAAAGAAATAATTAGATTTAAAACATTTTGATCCTTAATAATATGCAGATTTACCTTGGAATCATTCCCTTTGACTCTGATAATACATCAATTTTCTTGTATCGTTTGAACTGGATATACGTACAAATACCAAGGCAACATGCCGCTAGAACTATACCAGGAACGATAGCCACTGATGTCAACCGTATTGTAGCACCTGTATAATTTAATAAATGAATATTTTTATATTAGTACACAAACATGTTTTTCAGTGTGAATTCTCTGTTTCATACGTGTAGCAGAAATGCCAGCAGAATCCCGGTGTGAATCACAGTTTTCAATGTGAATCAGGAGTTCCAGTCGTATTGTCTCTCATATGCCAAGTATATTACTGATTGGAAAAGCCGTTTCATGAAAGACCATACAAATGAATGTTAAAGCTGATAAGACATTACCCACAAGAGATGTCATACTTTCATTTTTGTCTTGTCTGCTTTCTAAATAAATGTTAGAAGAATACCGAAGGAACAATCAAAAATTGACAATCCAGAGAAACTGGCAACAGAGGGAGCACAACACGAAGAAAAACAAAACAAAAACACAACACAAGATGCGTTGGACGCCGCTATACGTAAACAAACACATACATGTATAACATAAATAAGACATGAACCCTCTTACAACCAACTGGAGGTCAAGACAAATCAGACAACGTTATTATGCGGACATCGTAACGGACAATGATTGTAAATAGTCTTCAACAACTGTATGAATAGTTAATCGATTTTGTGTATATGTTGTGTACATGTTATTATTTTGTACAAGTTATAACGTGTACAAAATATTTATACAAGTTATAACTTGTATAACACCATCATACAAATTATATCTTGTCCAATTATTGCTATGCAAGTTATATCTTGTACAATTGTGATTGAAAATACATCATAACTTGTACAACTTTGACGTGCATAGGCCTTTTTGCATTATTTGTGTTGGAAACATGACAGTTACATGTATGTCAACTGTATTGACAGTAGATATCCTTCATGTGATTTTACCAACATATTGTGAGTTGTCGTCTCATTGGCATTTATCTAATATCTCATTTTATTTATTTTTTGTTGTTGTTTTGGGGTAATTACATATTTATTTGTATACCGAGTGTTGACGAAAGATCTGATCGCATTATAAATAGAAACTTTGCAATTTCTTGAGATTTAAATCAAATTTAATTAGACTAAATGAATTTTTCAAACATTTAATGTCAAGAAACACATATATCATAGAGGCATTGAATGTCTCTTGAAATTCATTTGTTGGCACATGACAAAGATGCATGACATATGGAATTACACAATATATTTTTCCGTTTACACTTGCATTTTCCAGTTTTGCAGCCACTACGACAGCTGCAATGAATATGCCCTTGACCTATTCCAGAATGAAATGTCTTGATCAAACGGTAAATCTCTTCGGTAGTAGAGTAATAGATTACGTCCGTCCCTTTACGAACAAACGTTTCAATTCCTGCTATCTCCAAAACATCATACTGTTTTGTCAAATATCTGTCACGTGTAAATATAATATGATTTGTAGATTTGTTGTCATCCAATAGTTTTATAACTTCATCATGAAATTTGGTTTCAACAGTATTTGCCATCTTTATACTTCAAAATTATTCAAAAGACTGAACAACAATGTTTACAATATATTAACTCCTTAAAAATACTCACCATAGTAGTAATTAAATAATATAAGGTAATCTTAGGCCAATGAATGTTATCATATGGGCTAATTACACATATAGGCCACTGTAAATAAAACTGTACAAGTTATGATGTATTTTCAATCACAATTGTACAAGTTATAACTTGCATAGCAATAATTGGACAAGTTATAACTTGTATGATGGTGTTATACAAGTTATAACTTGTATAAATATTTTGTACAAGTTATAACTTGTACAAAATGATAACATGTACACAACATATATAAATAATACATAATTTGAGGGAGCCTTTGTGGACGAGTGGCTAAGTTCGTTGATCTCTGATCACATGTCGTACAATTCTGGCGGGAGTTCCGGTCTAGATGCATGCCCCAAATAAAAAAAAACAACAAAAACAAAAAACAACAAAAAACGAAAAAACTAACTGCTTTTAAAATTATGATTCATGTCGACCTCTATAATATTTAACCAAGCTGTCTGTTCTCTTCCGTTACTCTTTCCCACAAGAAAGCAATTATATTTTTTTTTGCAAAATATCCAGACAGTACAACAAACGCTAATACAGATTATGCAATATTAATAAACAAATGTGCATTATCTTGTGTGAATGGTATTATCTTCAGTTTGTTCTACATGTTTGTCCAATGTACAAATCACCCAAAAAAAATAAAAAAATAAAACAGACATGGACAATGCATACCTGTTATATCTTCTGAACATTCCACTATAGTATATATTCCAGCCACTGCACATGATGTAATCATAGATAGATACAGCTCTATCACAATAATGGCGATTTTGTCTGACAGTTTCCATTGTCCTATGTTTTCTGTAAACAAGAGGTTCATATAATTAACATAATGTTTCATATGGCTTATTCATTATAAATCCCTTGTCTAAAACATAGACGACAATGTCTACTTGATTACACTGATCAGTGCTTAGGAGCTAGGATTATGGTGTTTAACATCACTTTCAACAATATTCCATGTATATCGTGGCGGCCAATTTTATTGGTGGAGGAAACCGGAGTAAACCACCGACCTTCCGCAAGTCACTGACAAACGTTATCACATAATGTGGTATCGAGTACACCTCCACTGAGCGTGGTTCGAACTCATAGTGGTGATAGGCACTTATTGCATAGAGAGTTATAAACTAAAACTACCATACGATCACGCCCACGACGGCTCCGAGGATATTAAAGAATAAAACGCGGAGACAAGTTTCGTTTATTGACATAGTTAGCTTACCCAACCATACCAAAACTATAGTTCTCCTCCCGCAGGCATAGGTGTTCTTAGGCGATTTTAGTTATTCTTTCTATGTCCTTTTGGTTTTATTGCTCCCAGACACTTTACAATTATTTGGCTTTCCAATCTTTGGATTTTGAGAGTACCTGGTGAAGGTTATTCCAGAAACGTGTCATATACACTAACTTTGATATCTACGTTTTTATTGAAATGCTACAGGGTAGAATTACCATACCGTAATAAATGATGTTTTCACAAATTAGAAAAGAACAAACTTCTGATTTTCGTGTAATATAAGTCGCTTGCACATTTTCATTAGCTAGTGTTATTGTTTCTACAAAACAATTTATTCTAGGCTTATTACAGGGTAAAAGAGTCTGCAGAAGGTGTGGATAACGGATGCTCTCTTAATTGTTGTACCGTCACGATATAGTTGAAATATTGCTGAAAGTGACACACGCACGCACGCACGCACCCACCTTCACCTACACCCTCACATCTACCCTCACCTACACCCTCACCCCCCCCCCCACACACACCTAAATTGTCAGTTTGATCCCGGCATGCCTGTCTTCCACACACCATTTTCGAGAAATAAATTCTTGATAAATCAAATGGCTATGATGAAAATCTATTTATTAGCAATTGTACTGTTACGAGCAATATATTTTTTTGTGGCCGCAAGCGTGATCTATACTGTGAAATCATTGAAATTCGTGGATACCGATTTTCGTGCTTCGAGGAAAAATTGTGGATTCGTGCTCTTGTCAGTACATATATCTATGGTAAATGAAAGGAAAATTAATTTATTGTATTGTAATTTTGTAATTGGATTTTCAAGGACATTTAACTAATTCGAATCCGATAATACGAATCGAATTCGAATTTCGTGTGAACGCAGCATTAATTAAAGTTTTATGTAATATGACAATGCTTTCATAAAGTGTTGGAATTCCAATAGGTACATAATGTGCTCTTCTCATTACCGATTTATTATTTTTATTTGATTGTCAGTCCCAGTATATAGTTAATTCAAATTACAAAATAATTTTGTTTTTTTCAAAGCCTACATACTGATCAAATCAAGTTAAACAAAAACGATATAAATCAACAAATAAAAATCAGAATAAAAAAATGCATATTTTTTTACTTCAAATTTGGTTATGTTTTCTGAGATACGCATATTAAACATAACACAGCATCTTGCACACAATACAGCGCACATAACACAAATTACTTACGAACTAAGCAACTAGCATCATTTGGAACATATATACATAACAAAATGGTAGTGAATGTTAATATAACCACTCCAATAGCAGCAAACAGTAACAGGTATCCAAAAGTCTGTACACATGATAAAATACCGATGTCATCAACAGACTGGCCAACTGTCGGATTCCCTTCAGTCACTAATTGAAATAAATATATAATTGTTTAATGTAAAATATGCCTGACAATGGAGAGTAGAAGCACTGGAATATTGAATACAGGAAACAGTATTAAAAATAATAGCGGAACAACATAATTCAACACACTCGTATGAACATGATCAAGTTATGAGAAATTTTGTCTATGTGGACTGTCTCATTTTATTTTAAGACGGAAGCAGAAAACAAATTAATAAAAAAAA
>MJUT01065374.1:38425-53981 GCA_002080005.1 Gigantidas platifrons | reverse complement strand
TTTTTTATATAGGTACATAATAAGTTGTCATTTTAAGCAATTTATTCATGCAATGCATTGTTTTTGAGAAAATTCATCTTTCAAGTACTGTTGATGTGCCAGTTTGTACAATTACAATATATGCTTCAAATCAAATATATCCTTGACCTTTATTCTTATACGGAAATAGAAAAAGGAAAACGAATACCCGTATATAGACGATTTCTTTCCTATGATACACCAGAGTGAAAATTTAACTTGTGATGCTGTGCATCATTATCAGTGAAAAGAAAGCTAACTTATCACGCTGTGTATCATTATCAGTGAAATGTTAACTTGTCACGTTGTGTATCATTGTCAGGGAATGGTTAACTTGTCCTGCTGTGGATCATTATCAGTGAAATGTTAGCTTGTCGCACTGTGCCTCGTTATCAGTGAAAAGTTAACTTGTCACGCTGTGTATCATTATCAATGAAAAGTTAACTTGTCACGCTGTGTATCATTATCAGTAAAAAGTTTAACTTGTCACATGTGCATCATCATCAGTGAATGGTTAACTTGTCACGCTATATATCATTATCAGTGAAAAATTAACTTGGCATGCTATACTGAGCATCATTATCAGTGACAAGTTAACTTGTCATATTTTGTATCATTATCAGTGAATAACTATCTTGTCACGATGTGCATCATTATCAATGAAAGGTTAACTTATCACACTGTGTATCATTATCAATAAAAGGTTAACTTGTCATGACGTGTATCATTATCAGTGAAAGGTTAGCTTGTCAGGCTGTGTATCATTATCAGTGAAAAATTAACTTGTCACGCTGTGTATCATTATCAGTGAAATGTTAACTTGTCAGGCTGCATACCATTTTAAGAGAAAGGTTAACTTGTCCCGCTGTGTACCATGTCTTAGTGAAAAAGCTAACTTGTAACCCTGATTTTTTTTCAGTGAAACGTTAACTAGTGACGCTGTACAACATTTTCAGTGAATAGTTGACCGCATTATTGAATTCCCTTTGTCATACTGTTGTTTCATTGTATATGTAGGAACATATAATAATACCATAATTTCAGTCAAAAGCTTTAACGTATAAAAAAGATGACCTTTCTAGTGAGGAAATACAGGATTTGTGTGTGCTTCTCCTTCGCTAAACTGGTGCATGTATATCTGTTCATTCTTCGTTTATCACCTGGATTCACCTCCTGTGCTTTGTAGGGATATGAGTTATCATTTTAGCATTCTGTGTTAGGCTGTTTGTTTTATTGTCTTCATTATGTGGCTTGCCTCCAATGATACCCGTGTCTCTAGATTGTCTATTCTTAACAGCTACCGAGATATTAGCCAACCAACTGAACGTTAGATTCCTCATGTCGTTTCCATTATTGTTGTAGATAGAACGTACATATTTGTTGAATTAAAATATAAACTATTGCAAAGATTTAATTTTTCAAATCTTAATTTCGCTTAACAACGGGTAGGCGGAAAGGTTGAATATACTAAATGGGTAATCAGCAGTCGTGAATTAAGGAAGGACAGACAATGCTATGATGAAAAAAAAACAACAACAAAGCTAAAAGACAAGCAATGATGGTTAACAATACATTACACGCATGACTACAAATTGAACAGCACAGATCACTTATATCCGGGTTAAATCATTTGCCCTAAAATGGCAAGGAGTTGTTGTTCTACTGGTGGATTAGATTTGTGGAATAAAACAATTCAAACAAATATATTTTTCCATCATTTTGTTTTTATTTCATTCTAGTATATGATCGCTATGATATTTTAAAGTTGAATCCATAAATGGGAAAGTTCCTGCTCTACTAGTGGCACTCGTCGTGTTAATCTAGTTACAAACTCGGTTACAATTCATGAATGAGGAAAGGACCGGGAAGTGTTTACGACAAGTGGAACATATCCGTTGTCATTTGTGACACAAATATTTCATAGCGGCCATGGTGGCGACCGTAAAGCTTTCGAAGGGATGATTCCAACTTATCTAACAGGAATCCTTGGTTCAGTCGCCTTCTTGTTATCGGCAACCCTTTATCAGCTACTATTAGCTGAAGGCTAAATCTTCTTCCTATAATTAGTCTTTTAACAAGTAGGTAACGTCTATTTACAGTTAGATGTAGATATACATTGGTCATTTTTAAGGTGGGTGAAAAGACTATATTGTTGTAGATAATTCTAAAATTTTGATCCAGTTAAGTGTAGATATATGAAATATTTCTAATTCCATGCTAAGTTACTTGTCAAACGTATTGTGAGCTTCTGTCATTGAATCTTAACTGAATGATAAACTAATTAAATAAACGTTAGAGAAAACCAAAGAGGCAATCAAGAATGGACAAGTCAATGAAACTGGCAACATTGGGTACACAAGACAAAGACGAAGATAAGCCAAAACAAAAAAGACAACACAATATGAGCTCGACACCACTAGGCGCAAAAAAAAACGCAAATAATGTAATAAAACGTAGATATCAGATTTAGTGCCTACAACGCGTTTCTGGAATAGTCTACCTCAGGTACGCTCAAAATCGAAAGGTTGGAAAGCCAAATAATTTAAAAACGTTTTGCGAGCAAGTAAACCAAAGGGCCTAAATAGGATAACAAAAATCGGCTAAGGTCACCTATGCCTGAGGGAGGAGAACCTTAGTTTAATAATACTTTCATTATTTAGAAACTGTAAATTTCAATAACACATATAGCTGTTAAACCATGTCAGTGCCGAAGCACTGACTACTGGGCGGATGTTACCTTCGGGGACTAATACTCCACCAGCAGAGGTATTGACTCATTGATAGTAATAAAACGTAGATATCAAATTTAGTGCGCAGAACGCGTTTCTGGAATAACCTTCATCAGGTACGCTCAAAATCAAAAGGTTGGAAAGCCAACTAGTTTAAAAAAAATGTTTTGCGAGCAAGTAAACCAAAGGGCCTAAATAGGATCGTTTGGACATCGTGTTTATGAAGAAATCGTAACAGCCATCACAACACGGAACTTAGAATGTGAAAACACATAGGGTCCGTGTAACACTTAGCAATTCAAAATTTCAAAAAAAATTCAAATTTTAATATTTTCATTTTTTAACCAAAATTTCAAAATATCAAAATCTTAAATTGTTGGAAATTTGAAAATTTCATCCAAAAGTGAAAAAAAACTAAAATTAAAAAAAAATAATTTTAATTTAGAATTTTAGATATTTAATCAAACTTTGAAAATATTAAACTTAACGTACATTTTTCATTTTTTCGATTTTTGAATATTTGAATAAAAATTTAAAATGAAGATAAAATCTTTATCACTTTTGCGCTTACAAGATAATCATTTTTGTCCTGTTTAGCAATACTTAATGGTTCATATTATCGTCCCTACGCAAAAAAATGTCTGGAGACAAAATAAATCATCCGTAAGAGAAAATAGATCGGCCACGGAACTCAGCACAAAATGATCTACCTGCACGTTTTATGTAAGCGCTATATTTTTCACAAACACTTCGACGCTATGAACCTGGGGTTTCAGACCAAAGCGTACATGTCCTTTTTACAAACAGTGAGAGTATTTTTCGCCAAGTTCCGTGGCCTTTCTATTTACTCTCAATGATGTTTTATTTGCTTCCATACATTTTTTTCCGGTTTTGTGCTTCCCCCTTTTATGTGCGGGTACGCCGTGTTTGGTTCATATATCTTGGAAAAACTAAATTTTTCGCTTGAGATGCATGCTTTGAAAATGGCCCTATTAGTTAAAATATATCTTATTGGTATTTCCTCTTTGAAATTGCGGCCATGTTATTGGCCCATTTCTCAGCAATGCCTGCACCGATTTTGACAAATGTTTATCAAATGAAAGCCCATTATTAGATGAAAGATATTCATTCTACAGTGTTCACAAGGATCTACCCGCAAAAAACGGTTTAAGTCCAAATTTGACCTTGACCTTTGACCTATGACCTTGAACATTAACAGGCTTCTAGATCTTTGTTAGTACTAAGGGCGTACCAAGTTTGGTTGGAATCCATTGAAAGATATTCATTCTAGAGTGTTCACAAGAATGTTACGGACGAAATGACGGATAGACGGAATGACGGACGGACAGTAGCGTTACAATATCCCTTCGCAACTTCGTTGGCGAGGGGATAAACATACATCTATGCACAGAAATGTTTGGAGAACAGAAGCACATCGCAAGATTCTTAAATTATTTTTTTTTTTACATTCTCAGTATCAATCAATCTTACCCCGTAAATCTAAAATGAACAACGGGAGGCCGCTCTGACGAATTTTACGTAGCAACATATTTGGCTGTTCACTAGGGAGATAAGTGGCCGTGAGAAAAGGTGTTTCAATTTACGCCGCCACCGGAAAGTAATCCCTATGTCATGTGCATTCCGTTCGACAAAAAATGAACCATTAAGTATTGCTAAACAGAACAAAAATTATTATCTGGTAAGCTCAAAAGTGATAAAGATTTTTACTTCATTTTAAATTTTTATTCAAATATTCAAAAAGTCAAATATTCAAAAATCGAAAAAATGAAAAATGTACGTTAAGTTTAATATTTTCAAAGTTTGATTAAATATCTAAAATTCTAAATTTAAAACAACTTTTGATGAAAATATTAAAATTTGAAAACTTTTTTAAAATTTTGATATTTTGAAATTTTGAGTAAAAACTGAAAATATTAAAATTTGAAATTTTTTTGAAATTTTGAATTGTTAAGTGTTACACGGACCGCACATATGAGTACAACGCAAAAAAGTAAAAATATGAGCAACACAGAACCCACCAAAAAAACGGGGATGAACTTAGATGCTCTCGAAACTAAGAATTAACCATTTGTCAGATGGAATAAGTTTAAGCCTGTTTGTTTATTTGTTTTAGTTTATTTCTAATACCATTTCAAGTGAAGGTATTGGTTTATTGTCGTGATTGTCATTCAAAAACATATGGAAATCATAGAGATACGGGAATATCGCTTAGTGTAAATTGTGTATGTAAAAATATAATATGAAGTGGCCAATACTGTTCCTATGTTACCTCAGGTATAGGTGACCTAAGCCGATTTTGGCTATCTTGTTTAAGCCCTTTGGTTTTAATGCTCCAAAAACTTTAAACTATTTGGCTTTCAGAAATCAAATTCCGCTTATTGGTATCTAACTGTGTTCGACTTACATTTAACATTTAAAGCTATGGAGGTCTATACACCACTAGGAGCAGCCACATTAACAGCTTTGCATTTTAACACCTTGTCATTATCACTCTTTCCTACACTGTATGTCAAGTCAGATATCACTGTATATGTATCACTAGCTGTGATATAACCAAACCGTTCTTAAGCATCAGTTGTAAAATGGACGACAATGACAAAGTACCAGTCACAAGTAAACCAGGCAAATTACCTAGAACATATGACCGTTCAAAATGTGTTATTTTCTTAGAATATAAGTAAATTGCTGATAGAAACATTTACGCCAATGTTTGATCGAATACGATGTTTCCTTGTTGAGGAGGACTGTGTCAAATGACTGTTTTCTCGTGAAAAGATTGGAATTGGGTTTTGCGTTTTATATCATAAAACATGCTACAAATACTGAATAATGCTTCTTTGCAAAGTTAATGAGAACATGGAAAATATATTATCAGGTAATGAGGAATCAGTACAATTTGACAGCCCTTTTAATATTTTGGCTTCCGCAATTGAAACAAATGTTTTAAAAGCATGGAAAGTGGTAACTATGTCAGAGCTTTAGTCTCGGTTTCGTCAGCTTCTTGGAGAAGAAGGCATTGAAGCCTCAAATTACAAGTCCTTGTATTTGCAAAAACAAAAATAGAAAAACGCTTCAGAAAAAACTTTCATTTTGAAGGTCAAATGATAACAGTTCATATACAAATGTAGTTGTTATGCTATAACGTTCCTATAGGGCAAATCAGTAAAGCAGCTTTAGAATTCATCAAGCTGTACAAATCTAGCGATTTCGAAGTGTAAGGTCTCCCAACAGAAGATGTAAAAGTTGATTGGATACCGCGAAATATGTATTATACAGGAAAATCTCTCCGGAGATTGACTTTGTAAGAATTCGCAAACACAAATGTTGAAAAGTACACGTGTCACTTTACACACCCTGTCATATAAACATCAATAAAAATCGATCAATAACCTGTTTCACAGGTAAGTAAGTATGTGTGTACAGGTAACGATAACAGCAAACCTATTTGAAATAAGTTCATTATTAGAAAAGATATTATTGAAACAAGTCATGTGGTGCTTAACTTTGGTCGGACCGTATATATATATATATTCTTTTACAATAATGAAAAATTCACAGATTAATATAGTAATCTAAAACATAATTATTAAAGAAATGTCAACTTACTTGTTTTACAACAGAGCGAAACGAGCCGACAGAAACATTATCAACGAAGCGAAAATAACGAAATCTACGAAATCACCTTATACTGTTGATGATGTACATGTACAGTTATTACGCGATTCAAGAACAAAAAGACAGAACATATACCCGTATTTTATATGATTCTACATGTAATTACTGCTACCCAAATATCAAACGGCAGTACATATACCTTCCACTTAGGATTGTACGTTAATTAATGCTATCTAAATACAAAAAGGCAGTATATATACCTACTTTTTTAAGATTATATGTTAATTATTGCTAACTAGAACCATTAGTTCAGATTATTTGTATCTTAAATGACATTTTTACATACACAATAATACAAAGAAGAACTCCTTATTTAATGACATGCTTGTTGTATATTGTCTGTCACTTGATTTTATACTTTTTGTAGCATACTGTAGCATAAATTATGTTGTCGCACCCCCAGTTTTTATCCCTGAATATCCATGTTGTCCATATTATTTGCTGGCAGTAACCAGTTGTTTATTGTTATTCCCGTTAATAACCACGAGTTTAGAGCAAGACTATGACTGCCAATGACTTAGAATAAACTATATCACTTACTTACCAAAGATTGTCAAAAATACCAAGACCTGTAGAGATGATATTAACATCGTAAAATGAATATAATACTTCCTTGTTATTTGTCGTTGCAAGTAGCTTCCTATTTTATGCACGGATAGAATTCCTTTTTTAAAATCGAACGTCTATATAGGTCATTTAAACATTCATTGAATATATAAGATGGAGAAACCTAATAAAGGACATGTAATATAGAAATATATGTATATATACAATATACGTACATTATCGTGCATTATTTGTAAATATAAAATTTATGTGTACGATAATCCCGCTCAGGTAAGGCGCACTCGATACAACATTATATACAAAGTTTGTCAGGGACCTGCGACAGCAAGGTACTCCGGATTCTTAACGCAACGATATAACTGAAATATTTTTGCCTCGGCATTGACATGGTTTAATAGATATATGTGTTATTGAAATTTAGAGCATTGGTGACCATTGCTGATTTTGGCGATCCTATTTAGGCCCTTTGGTTTACTTGCTCACAAAACGTTTTTAAATGATTTGTCTTTCCAATCTTTCGATTTTGAGCGTCACCGGAGGAAGGCTATTCCAGAAACGCGTTGTGCGCACTAAATTTGATATCTAGGTTTTATTAGATACCAGATACTTAAACCTAACCATATTTGTACGAGTTTTATAAACAGGCAGAAATTCGAGTTTTGGGCAAGATTTTCTTACCTTTGTGGTAGCGAATGCAACTAAATGTTATAATTTCCGACATTGTACGTATATTGTGTTTATCCTTCATTAACCTTCATTGTCATCAGCGTAAATTGTCTAAAATTAAAAGGTGGAAGTGACCTTGTAAACGTTGTATTTTGTCCTATGTGACAATCAAACAAACAGTCCAACACAGAATACTAAAATTGAAAACAATACGGTCCCTACTAGAACACCATAGAATAACCCAGGTACTGTATGAAGGGTAAATAGATACATATGAAGAACCCAGGTACTGTATGAAGGGTAAACAGATACATATGAAGAACCCATGTACTGTATGAAGGGTAAACAGATACATATGAAGAACCCATGTACTGTATGAAGGGTAAACAGATACATATGAAGAACCCAGGTACTGTATGAAGGGTAAACAGATACATATGCACCAGTTTAATGAAGGAGAAGCAGAACAAATCCTGTATTTCCTCACTAGATGGGTCATCTTTTTTTTATATGCTAAAGATTTTGACTGAAAATATGGTATTATTATTTGTTTTTACATATAGAGTGAAACAAAAGTATGACACAGTGGATTCAATAATACGACCAACTATTCACTAAAAATAGTTCACAGCGTGACAAGTTAACTTTTTCACTAAAAATGGTATACCGCGTGACAAGTTAAGTTTACACTGATAATGATGCACAGCGTGCTAAGTTCAATTTTCAATGATAATGATACACAGCGTGATAAGTTAAATGTTTTCTCTGATACATCAGAGGAAATAAATCGACAAACAAATCGGTTTTTTTTATTTTCTATTTCCGTATAAGTATAAAGGTCAAGTATATATTTGGCTATGAACATTTATGGTACGTGCACAAACTGCCGCATCGACAGTACTTTAAAGATGAATACCATCAAAAACAATAGATTGCATGAATACATTGATTAAAATGACAAGTTATTGTTGCCGAACCAATGAAAGAAAAGTTTGAAGATACCAAAGGTGCAATCAGAAATATGTATCCTTTAAAAAAAATTACTGCAGAACAATCAAACTAAACTTGTTCTTTCAATGATTTCGATCATTTGCTGGTGAGGAACTATTCACTGTCGTATTTATTCTGAACTTAATACTTCTACATGATCGTATTACATGTATCTGATTTTTGAAACAAAATTGTCGATTGCCACATGTGTTTAAGTATATAATTATAAGAAAGAATTATCAAAATATAGTGAATTTATCATGTTTATTAATGTACGTCAGTAAAATCCTTCTTATTCCTGGAATCATTGGAACTTCCACATGACAAACCAAATATGTATAGAGGGCCGTCGTGGTCGTGATCCTGCGGTGGTTAGATTTACAACTACCTATGCAATCAGTACCTATCAACACTAAAGTTGTGAGTGCCAATCCCACCCAGGCGGGGTGTACTTGATACCATCTTATGTGATAAAGTTTTTCAGTGACTTGCAGCAGGTCGGTGGTTTTCTCAGGCTTTCTCCACCAATACAACTGACCGCCACGATATCACCGAAATAGTGTTGAACGTGCCGTTAAGCACCATAACCCTAACCCAAATAAGTATTTACTCGCTTCTTAAGATTGATTATGTAATTACTGATATCATAGTCATGCCTAGAGACAGTTCATGTTTTGTAATATCATGCATATACATTTTATAGAAAGGGAACACAATTTAATGATATCATTTATGTTTACGAGCATTGGTTGATTTTATGTTGTTATTGACACATTTCTACATAAATGATTATTTATGGACATTAATGTTGTAGACAAGATAATTCTGCTTCCAAAGCCATTATGTATTCATGTCTATACTAAGATGATTACTAGAAATGTTAATTACTGAGAATATACAAATAATACTTACAAAAGATCATCACAAATAAACAAATACTACTTACGAGAGATCTTCACAAAAATAAACAAATACTACTTATCAAAGACCATCACAAAAATAAACGAATACCACTTACCAAAGACCATCACAAAAAATAATACTTACCAAAGACCATCACAAAAAAACAAAATACTACTTATCAAAGACCATCACAAAAATAAACAAATAATACTTACCAAAGATCATCAAAAATAAACAAATACTACTTACCAAAGATCATCACAAAAATAAACAAATACTACTTACTAAATATCATCACAAAATAAACAAATACCACTTCCAAAGACCATCACAAAAATAAACAAATACCACTTACCAAAGACCGTCGGAAAAATAAACAAATAATACTTACCAAAGATCATCAAAAATAAGCAAATACTACTTACCAAGGATCATCACAAAAATAAACAAGTACTACTTATCTAAGACCATCACAAAAATTAACAAATAATATGTACCAAAGACCATCACAAAAATAAACAAATACTACATACCAAAGATCATCACAAAAATAAACAAATACTACTTATCAAAGATCGTCACAATAAACAAATATTACTTACCAAAGATCATCAAAAATAAACAAATAATACATACCAAAAGACCATCACAAAAATGGAAAAAAAATAATACTTACCAAAGATCATCACAAAAATAAAAAAAATACTACTTACCAAAGATCATCACAAAAATAAATAAATACTACTTGCCAAAGATCATTAAAAGAAATAAACAAATACTACTTATCAAAGATCGTCACAAAAATAAACAAATACTACTTACCAAAGATCATCACAAAAATAAACAAATACTACTTACCAAAGATCATTAAAAGAAATAAACAAATACTACTTACCAAATATCGTCACATATGTCAAGATATGTAGAGGTGATAACAACATCGTTAAATGATAACAATACTTATCATTCTTCCCTCCCGCTATATCTACCTGCTGACTCCATAAGCAAAACTCGTATCAAAGTTCGCGTGAGCTGAGCAGGACTTATCAACAGTCAGCAGGAGTTATCACCAAATTCTTCCAACATTTAAACGATAATTCCTGTGAAGATGACAAAAGTAAATAAAATTCATCAACACCATTAACTAGTTAACATTAATTTTTTTTAAAACATATATCAAATTAGGAACTGTCGTGTCAGCAATATCAACAAAGATCGTCCTACAAAAATGTACTTTACACAATTCTTGATAACCTCTGCTGAGACGTCATAATTTTTACGTCTTAAGGGAGGTCGCGACCTTTGTGTTTTCTAAACCGGAACGGCATTGGTAAGTAAAACCTTTAATGAAAATGGGTGACTTTGATGTTTGTAATAAAAAAAAACCAATGAATATCACCATTAAAGGAAAAATGCAACAATCTTAACATTTATATAAACCTTTAAAAATGAATGGTATATTTGCAAACTACTTATGAACCACGCTTTTGGGGAAGCGTATTTTGAATATTTCGAATCATGTAATTTTCCCGCGAAAATACAAATATAGATGTATCCGTGTTTATGTTTGATTTAAGGATGATAAACATGTCATATGAATGTGAATATGATTGATACTGAAAAATATCAGCCTGCTCGACAGAATATGAAGTTTGTGACTCGTTCGCTTCGCTCACTCGCCAACAAGCTTCATATTCTGGCTCGACAGGCTGATATTTTCGGTATCAATCAATTCACATCCAGATAACATATACTTCCCTGTTTTCTAGTTTATACATCACTTTAAATATTATCATGTTTATTGAGGTCATTGAACATATTTAGTTTGCAAATATATATATATCGATGTTTTACGTATAGATATCGTAATTATATCGCACATTCTGTATCTTAAAGCATTTTGACATGAACTTACACGATGAAGTGTATTCAAGAAAAACGTCGTATGCACTCAATTGGATATCTACGTTTTCTTTGCTAACACTTCGTCAATACCTCTGCCAGCAAAACTGATCTACTTTATGACTTCTACACCTCTCAAAAGCAAACACCGATTGTAAATGTAATAGTAGCACGAGAACGGGACGAATGCACGTGTTTGGACATGAAATATGTGGCAAAAGTAAGGAACACTGGTTCTTAGTTAGTAATGTTGAGCATAATTAACATGTGACAGTGAGTGCTAGAGGATCAACAACTTCATGTAATCGATTAATGCTCTCATGATCGGAAATATCACATCATATTGTTGAACAAAAAAAATAGTTCAATTATCTGATGGACACGTCGGGGCGTTACTTTTGTTTGGCATAATATTAGAATTGCAATTCACAAAGTTAGATGTGTTTCATTAAGATTAAACGGTGAGTCCAATATAAACGTTAATAGTGATATCATTTTACTGGTGAATTATTTGACGCAAGATAAGTTTGACTAAAACACAGGGTATAATCAGAAACCGTAAGTCGAGGGACAGACAATACACTGACCAAGGAAAAGGGATAAAAAGTGTCAACAAATCAGTCCACAAAAACCAAAAGATTTTACAACACAAACTCCTAAAAAACAGTGTGCGAAGTCATGTGCTCTGGTAGAGAAATCAAATCCTACATAAACGCTTAGAATTATTTGGTGAAACGACCTATTTCATTCCCTGCTACCTTTGTGATATAACGATATATACTCAGAAGCCGTAAGTCGAAAAAGGACAGACAATACACTGACCAAGAAAAAGGGATAACAAGTGACACAATGATCTACAAATCAGTCCACAAAAACCTAAAGATTTTACAACACAAACACCTAAAAAACAGTGTGCGAAGTCAGGTGCTCTGGTGGAGAAATCAAATCCTACATAAACGCATAAATTCAGTATACAAAAAACAAAGCAAACCCCTAAAACTCAGTAGGCCAACTCAGGTACTCCGGAGGAGAAGTCAAATCCTGCTGCATAAGTGCAATCGTCGTGCTACTCCTGTAGACATTTATGTGACAGAATTAAGAACTTGATATACAGATTGGGTTTGGGCACACGTTAAACAAACACGAAAAACAAAACTTCTGAAAGTTTATTGTTTAAGTTCTACAAAAACAAACATAGCGAATGATAGAGATAATTAAAACAGACAAGACAGTTGTATTGTCTTGTGTCATATGTCGTTATTCGTTCTATAGTTAAACGCAATCAGGTCATAGAGTACAAACATTGGCAATCATTATGACTTGCCTCCCACTTTTAAGCTCCAGTTAATCTTAACGATTACCGTTACGAAATATTCATATCTCAAATGAAAATGGATCTTTTACTCTTTACGTAGATTTTTTCTTTCCTAATGGAACTTTTACTTTTTACGTAGATTGTTTTCTTTCCTCTATCACGTTCAAGGTTTTCACCGGACTGGACTGTAAATATGAGTAACACGTCATATGTCTTATTAGAAGCAGGATCTGTCTACCCTTCGCGAGCTCCCGTGTTCACCACAATTTTTATAATGCGTCCGTGTTGCTCATATTTTTAGCTTTGTTTTCTCTTAAATGTTAATTTTGTATTACCCCTTCGGTATTCTTTAACAATTATTGGTTTGTAAATGTGATAAATTTACCCGGGTTCAGTAAATAAGGGTAATAACAAAATTACCGAACACAGAGCAATATTCCAAAGGGAAATTCAAAACTCATAAATCAATAAACAGACAAAATCAGTCAACAACCGGAAAACTGGAAAACCGCAATGGCCCTGACTTGGTACAGGCATTTCTAAAGAAATGGTGGATTGAATCAGATTTTACGGCGCCAACCTCTCGCTTCCATTACGGTTCAAAGGTTCCGGTTGTCACTAAAACAGCATTTATAACATTACTGGAAAAAATAGGCAAAATAGTAGTGAAACAGTACTAAATTCAGTATCTAATATATCTCGTGAACCATCACCATCAACTATGAGTCCTTTGAAGTATTTTAATTACGACCATCAATGTCAAAAGCATTTTTACGTCACACATTCACAAAAAATACCTAAATCATAGCGTTCTGTCTATGGGAAAACAAGTGCAAGAGACATTTTTACTAGGTTAAATGTATAAAGTATTAATCTTCTTAAAATCTGGAATCTAGCGATAATTATGCTACATGATATTCAACATATGGTGAGTCCATCTTTAAGATGGGAATTTATAGGATAATTTGACATATTTCGTCTTATGTTAGACCTATGGTCGTGCATATCCAACTTCTTCTTGTACTCGTATAATTCTAAAACATTTATCCTGGTTTTAATATATTACATGTAGCTATTTATGTGGCTATTCAGAAGTACGTGGAGCATACACCTATGATCAATTACTATGCAAACATTTGTTTAAAATGTCATAAACAAGAGCATCGATTGTTCAGTACGTCTTATTTAGTAATCAAGAGATCGAGGCAAGAAACAATTAAGTATGAAGTTCAAATATAGCGATTGTTTGGGTGGAGATGCGGACAAATAATTTGAATGCCAAAGGGAAAAGGAATAGGCTGAATACGAGTTGAAATGTTTATCTTGTAGCTGCAACTAGTGTTCAATCTTACGCATGAATAGATATTGTAAGTTGTCTAAAAATGCATAAAAGATCGTTGCTCTCGTATACGTTCTACCAGTGACATCAGTCGTGTTACTCTAATTACATGTCCACTGATAATACATGAATGAGTTCTTAACTGACTCTCTTTGTAACCGTCTATGTGTAGGTAAAGGTATGATGTACATTTGTGTATTTCTGGTATTCTTTATTTCAAGCTCAATATGATAGATGTGATCCGCATAAACGTCAAGCTTAGAATTATTTAGTTGTTGAATAAAAATTGAGAGTGATTTCAAGTATCTCTTTTTCAATCTTAAATATATTCTGGATACATTTTGTGTATATTAATTTCGGAAATAACGTATATTTCCGTTGTATTGAATGATAATATAATCCCATATATAATATTGATAAAACCAAAAAAATTATTTAAGATTTTGCATACCTCCCAACACGTGGGTCAAAAATGAAAGTATATAGGAAGTAAGCAAACAAGCCTAAAATTAGAAACACTCATGAAATAGCTCTCAATATCCGTATTTAATTTATTGATCAATCTTAATTGTATTGTACTAAAACGACTAACACTATTTCTATTACATGATACTTATATTGACGAGGCCAGGATAATGTACTGGTATTTCATGTTTACAAATATTCAAATAAAGATTTAATTGAAGAAAAAAAAAAGAATTACTTAGTGAAATGACATATTTTATGCAACATTCCTTACTTCCTTTGTGATATAATAATATTTCCTCAAAGTGTTTATATGATTGCCAAACTAAATGTGTGTGCAATTATTTAGGACAACAATATATTGCTAAGAAAGTCATATTGTTGACATGCTAGGATTAAATACATATTTGTAAGGAGTTTATTTATGTGTAAATTCGGTCGAGTCATTCACAAACTAAACAAAAGACTATATGTACAGTTTGTATTTGAAAAATTGAGTGAACTCGAGGTAACTAAACTTATATAAAATCGTATTTTCATTCTATTAATTTCACTTAAGCTAAGAGTAACACTAACACCCTTTAAGACATTTTTAATCACTGTATGACAATGTTCAAGAGTCACTTATTTTGTTTCCGGCACTATTTGTAGCAACCATTTGCTCCAGATTAAACAATTTAATCTTTCAATTAAAGTCAGGAGAGCAGGAAATTTAGATTTTGAATTATTCAATTATGATTTGGAGAGTATCACATATTTATAGATTAGTGAATGCTGTTTTGTCCAATGAAATGCATAATTAAAGAAACGGCAATATTCAAATCAAAATGGACTTATCACTGTTCATCCACTGCAAAATGTACATATATACGTTTATTCATCAAGCGTACGACTATACAGACAAACATACAGAGATACAATTAACTCTATATACTTATCATAAGTTATTACAACAACTTAAGTATT
>MJUT01065374.1:20352-35534 GCA_002080005.1 Gigantidas platifrons | reverse complement strand
TACTACAACTAGAGTTTATACTAGTGGACGACAAACCCCTTAATAAGACAAGTGTGTCTACAACTAGAGGTTATACTAGTGGACGACAAACCCCTTAATAAGACGAGTGTTACTACAACTAGAGTTTATACTAGTGGACGACAAACCCCTTAATAAGACAAGTGTGTCTACAACTAGAGGTTATACTAGTGGACGACAAACCCCTTAATAAGACGAGTGTTACTACAACTAGAGAATCAATTAGTTGACAAAAAACCTTTATACATCAAGTGTGACTACAATTAACTGTTCTACTCGTGGACAACAAACCCATTATGACAAGTGTGACTACAACTAGAGATTTCTACTAGTGGAGAACAAAGCCCTTAAGACAAGGGTGATTATAACTAGAGGTTGAACTGAGAAAAACAAACCCCTTAATAAGATAAGTTTGTCTACAACTAGAGGTCAACTACTGAACAACAAACCCCTTAATAAGGCAAGTGTGTCTACAACTAAAGGTTCTACTAGTGGACAAGAAACCCCTTAATAAGGTAAGTGTGTCTACAACTAAAGGTTCTACTAGTGGACAACAAACCCACTAATAAAGCAAGTGTGTCTACAACTAACGTTATACTAGTCGACAACAAACCTTTTAATAAGGTAAGTGTCTCTACAACTAGAGGTCAGCTAGTGGACAACAAACCCCTTATTAAGACAAGTGAGTCTACAATTAGAGGTTCAACTAGTGGACAACAAACCCTTTAATAATACAAGTGTGTCTACAACTAGAGGTTCAACTAGTTGACAACAAACACCTTGAGACAAGTATGTCTACAACTAGAGTTTCAACTAGTGGACAACAAACCCCTTAATGAGACAAGTGTGACTACAACTAGAGGTTCAACTAGTTGACAACAAACCCCTTAATAAGGCAAGTGTGATTACAACAAGAGGTGCAACTGGCGGACAACACAACCGTTGATAAGGCAAGTGTGCCAAAACTAGTGGTTCTACTGGTGGACAACAAACCCCTTAATGAGGAAAGTGTGACTACAACTAGAGGTTCAACTAGAGGACACCAAACCCCTTAATAATACAAGTGTGTCTACAACAATTAGAGGTAAACTAGTGAACAACAATCCCAATAATAAGGCAATGTGTCTACAACTAAATGTTATACTAGTCGACACCAAACCCCTTAATACGGTAAGTGTCTCTACAACTAGAGGTGAGCTAGTGGAGAACAATCCCCTTTTTAAGACAAGTGAGTCTACAACTAGAGGTTCAACTAGTGGAAAACAAACCCTTTAATAATACAAGTGTGTCTACAATTAGAGGTCAAGTAGTAAACAATAAACCCATTAGTAAGGCAAGTGTGTCTACAACTAAATGTTCCACTGGTGGACAACAAACCCCTTAATAAGGCAAGTGTGACTACAACTAGAGGTTATATTAGTGGACAACAAATCCCTTAAGACAAGTGTGACTGCAACAAGAGGTTCAACTGGCGGACAACACATCCGTTGATAAGGCAAGTGTGCTAAAACTAGTGGTTCTTCTAGTGCACAACAAATCCCTCAAGAAGTCAAGTGTTGCTACAACTAGAGGTTCAATTAGTTGACAACAAACCCTTTGAGAAAAGTATGTCTACAACTAGGGTTTCAACTAATGGACAACAAACCCCTTAATAAGGCAAGATTGACTACAACTAGAGGTTCAACTAGTGGACAACAAACACCTTAATAAGACAAGTGTGACTGCAACTAGAGGTTTAACTAGTGGACAACGAACCCTTAATAACGCAAGTGTGATTACAACAAGAGTTTCAACTGGCGGACAACACATCCGTTGATAAGGCAAGTGTGCTAAAACTAGAGGTTCAACTAGAGGATAGCGAACCCCTTAATAAGACAAGTGTGACTCCAACTAGAGATTCAACTAGTGGACAACAAACCCCTTAATAAGACAAGTGTGACTACAACTAGAGGTTCTACTAGTGAACAACAAACCCCGTAAGACAATTGTGACTAAAACAACTAGAGATTATACTAGTGGACGACAAACCCCTTAATAAGACGAGTGTGACTACAACTAGAGGTTCAATTGGTTGACAAAAAACCTTAATACGTCAAGTGTGACTACAATTAAATGTTCTACTAGTGGAAAACAAACCCATTAAGACAAGTGTGACTACAACTAGAGGTTCAACTATTGGACAACAAACCCCTTAATAAGGCGCGTGTGACTTCAACTAGAGGTTCTACTAGTGAACAACACACCCCATAAGACAATTGTGACTAAAACAACTAGAGGTTATACTAGTGGACGACAAACCCCTTAATAAGACGAGTGTGACTACAACTAGAGGTTCAATTGGTTAACAAAAAACCTTAATACGTCAAGTGTGACTACAATTAAATGTTCTACTAGTGGGAAACAAACCCATTAAGACAAGTGTGACTACAACTAGAGGTTCAACTACTGGACAACAAACCCCTTAATAAGGCGAGTGTGATTACAACTAGAGGTTCTACTAGTGAACAACAAACCCCGTACGACAATTGTGACTAAAACAACTAGAGGTTATACTAGTGGACGACAAACCCCTTAATAAGACGAGTGTGACTACAACTAGAGGTTCAATTGGTTGACAAAAAACCTTAATACGTCAAGTGTGACTACAATTAAATGTTCTACTAGTGGAAAACAAACCCATTAAGACAAGTGGGACTACAACTAGAGGTTCAACTACTGGACAACAAACCCCTTATTGAGACAAGTGTGTCTACAACTCGAGGTTCAACTAGTGGACAACAAACCACTTAATAAGACAAGTGTGACTACAACTATAGGTTATGCTAGTGGACAACAAACCCCTTAATAATGCAAGTGGGACTACAACTAGAGGTCAACTACTGGACAACAAACCCCTTAATGAGAAAAGTGTGTCTACAACTAGAGGTCAACTAGTGGAAAAAAAACCCTTAATAATACAAGTGGGACTACAACTAGAGGTCAACTACTGGACAACAAACCCCTTAATGAGACAAGTGTGTCTACAACTAGAGGTCAACTAGTGAACAACAAACCCATTAATAAGGCAAGTGTTTCTACAACTAGAGGTTATGCTAGTGGACAACAAACCCTTTGATAAGGCAACTGTGTCTACAACTAAATGTTATACTAGTGGACAACAAACCCCTTAATAAGGCAAGTGTGTCTACAACTACAGGTTCTGCTAGTGGACAACAAACCCATTAATAAGGCAAGTCTGTCTACAACTAAAGGTTATACTAGTGGACAACAAACCCAGTAATAAGGCAAGTGTGTCTACAGCTAAAGGTTCTACTAGTGGACAACAAACCCATTAATAAGGCAAGTGTGTCTACAACTAAAGGTTATACTAGTCGACAACAAACCCATTAATAAGGCAAGTGTGTCTACAACTAAAGGTTCTACTAGTGGACAACAAACCCATTAATAAGGCAAGTGTGTCTACAGCTAACGGTTCTACTATTGGACAACAAATCCCTTAATAAGACAAGTGTGTCTACAACTAGAGGTCCCTTAGTGGACAACAAACCCCTTATTAAGACAAGTGTGACTGCAACTAGAGGTTCAACCAGTGGACAGCAAATCCCTTAATAAGGCAAGTGTGTCTACAACTAGAGGTTCAACTATTGGACAACAAACCCATTAATAAGACAAGTGTGACTGCAACTAGAGGTTCAACTAGTGGACGACAAATCCCTTAATAAGGCAAGAGTGACTACAACTAGAGGTTCAACTAGTGGACAACAAACCCTTAGTGAGGCAAGTGTGTCTACACCTAGAGGTTCAACTAGTGGACAACAAACCCCTTAAAATACTTACCAAGTTTGGTGAAAAACACACTAGTTTGGTTATTTTGTTGATCATGTCTATCCCACTGAGCTTGAACTAAAAACGTAGATATCAAGTTTATTGCTGTTTCTAGAATTAACTTCATCAGATATCATGTAGACTCAAAACCAAAATATTTGAAAGCAAAATAAATTAAAATTCTTTGGGAGTTAAAAAAAAATACAGAAGGGTCTAAACAGATAGCCAAATTCGGATATGTCGAAACACTGATTACTAGACAGATGATATCCCCGGCGACTAATAGTCCATCTCCTGAGGTATAGACACAGGATTACACAAGGTTTTCGCAAGTTATCTTACCTCATATGTAGTGCAGTAATTTTTGTGGTTATTAGATTCATTTAGATAAGTAGATGTAGTATGTAGTGCAATATTTAGCTGGGTGGAATATTTAATATAGACCTGATCTGCTTTGTATGAAACGAATTGTATATTTCTAATTCTAACCTCACAATACGTAACTATGTTTATTGATTGTGTCATACAACTATAGCACTAACATCAGGTAACATCATGTACTAGACAAACCAATAGACAAATATTTTGTAATCTACTTTGGGTAATTGTTGACTATTTACCTTCCTTGTTCTTTATCTGTTCATAAACATTAGGTGTATCCTGTTCACCCAGTGTTTCATACTGTTCTGTTGTTCTGTAATATTATATATACTAAATTGTATTAAGAAAGCTAAATATAGCAATAGAAAATAATGGGACATCACAAAAGAACATACAATTTACCCATTTTTAAGGACAATTGCTATCTCGTTAAAATGCTCACTGAAACCGTTCGTTTGACAGTCGATTGTATTGTTGTCATGGTCAATATTGTTGTATTTAAATAATGTAATTTATTAAAACTAGAAGCTAAAAAGCTATGGTCAATCTATCTCAGGCCTACCATTGGTTTATTTTGCGTATTGTGATGTCGCTGGGTGTCAGTTGTACTGTTGTTATACATGTAGTTGGGAAGCCGTTTGACAGCAGATTGTGTTGTTGTTATGCATGTACCCTATGCAAGTTGTGAGGCCGTTCGACAGTAGATTGTATTGTTGTCATACATGTAGCCCATGCAAAGCTCTGAAACAGTTCAACAGTAAATTATATTGTTGTTGTTTGTTTAAGTAATCCTTTGTCTATAATAAAATGAAAACAAAATACCACTCTGTTGTGAACCCATTGTGCAATAGATTGTTCCATTGTCATTGACAACACATGTTGTGAGACAGTTAAGTAGCACATTGTACTGTGGTAGTTTACACATAGTTAACTATTAGGCAGTTATAAAATGTTAAATATTGTTTATATTTGAAGCATGCTATCATACCGTTTGATGGTTTATTTAAATCCATTTTGCCTCATTAAGTGTCGTACACTCTGTAAAAGGCTACTAGAGGACCAATCTCATTGGTTATCGTCTCATGTCGCAGCTGAACAATATTATATATTTACTGAGATCAAGCGTAACAACAATCTGTACATAATGGAGGTGAAAAGATAACAAGACATTGACTTGTCTAATTAAGATACTTACGATTCAGACTGTCTTTGTTCTGGAATATAAAATATGATTAAGTAATATTTGACCACATATACACCATAAAGGCTGATAAATAAAACATTATGCAACATGCCATTTGTGTGGCTAACAGCAAATATGGATATATATGCATGGTCAACCTTAGGATATCCGAGACCTAATGCTGTTCTCTGAAAAACCTGCAGATAAATAAAACAGTATACAACATGTCATTTGTGTGGCTAAGAGTAAATGTGGCTTTATGTATGACCGGCCGCAAGAACTGCGATGCCCAATATTGTTCTATGTAAAACCTGTAGTGTGTTGTTGTGTGTGCTTGAACAACCGAGAGTAGACAAATAAAGAACAAGAGCGAATTGGTACCAATTGGTTTAAGGCCGGTCCTGATTATTTGCTTTTGGTTCAAAGAACAAATTGTTTTATTGCATTTTTTTATTAGATATATTCTACTGTACACTAGTTATACCTGAAATCATATGGCAATGTCTCAACTGTTGTACCATCAGGTGTAAAAAGCTAGGTTTATATCTTTCGTTTAATCCCGCACTCGGACAGAAGTTTCAAATAGTTATTGTACCATCATTTTACCATCTCCTATTGCATCATAGAAAAGAAATAAAATGGCGGTTCACAGTGTAACAAATGGCAACAAACAGAAGGACCACAACACTATTGTTATCATTACACACATAAAGTTAAAGCACTTTATATAGACTTGTTAGGAACAACCTACGATTGTTACTCAGAAAATTCGGTTAAAAAAAAATCATCCTCCATACTGTTTTATGAAACGAATTAAGATAATAAATTCATCGTACCTTGTTCACTTGATAAATCACCATAGGTATTTGGAATGTCTTGCATAGCTAACATTTCGCAAGTCGTTGTAGAACTACAATGTATAGATGAAGTCGTATTTTTTAGTATAAACATACACAGTAGAATTGGCAAATATCTTCAAATGCATAAAATGAATAAAGTAAACAAATTGAGTGAAATTGAAACAAGTATCACAACGTCTGAAGTAATTAAGATTCAAAGCAGACCATTCCGTTTCGGAAGGTGAAATGGATACCCCTTACACATACGTACACGACCACTCAATCTTACGGGTTGGTACACACATTTCAATAAACAGTAGTGGGTTGAACTATTTTTGTTTGTGTCCAAATCTCTCCTCTTATTGAAATGATGTGGACATGTAAGATGGTTGTATAACAACCATGGTCACAATGTTGAATATAATACATTTATAATTTAATCTTCGTGGCGAAAAATTTCTCAAATGTATAATACTATAGAAAATGATTGCTATATCTTTCACCAGTAAAGTACGTTGATTAATTATAATAATTCAAGAGGCCATCTGTTCGTAATCGTATGGTAGTTTCGTTTACAACTACTCGTGTAATTAGTGCCTATCATTGCTAATATTGTGAGTTCGAATTCCGTTCATGGCGAGGTGTACACGATACAACATTATGTGATAAAGTTTATCAGTAACTTGCAACAGGTTGGTGTTTTTCCTCCTCCAAAAAAGCTGACCGCCACGATATAACTGAAATATTGATGACAGTGGCGTTAAGAACCATAACCCTAACCCTATGATATTTCAAACATATAATTTCATATTCTTTTAATCATAAATGATAATACGATGAAATAATTCTAGGTATCCATCTTTAATATATAACAATTATGATAATCAATGGATCATATATTAGCTATTTTGTTGAATTCTGTCGGATAGTAATAATATGATTGTACCACAGAACAAGGTTAGTAATACATATTCTATTTTTAGCAGACATTTTTCTTTTCTTCAAGAAAATCGAATTATTTTCTGCTGACCAGTTATATTTTTGTTCCTGGTAGAAATGCTATATTTGCATCGGAATTTCTTTACAATTAGCGTTGTGTTATGCATAGCAAAATTATACTCACGTATTACCACCTCTCTGCTGTAGATCTGAAAATTGAGAAAAAGTAATAAATAGAAAGCACACGGTATGTTGTCAGGAGTATACAAGTGCAAATATGTAGTGGTAAAGTAATGTGAAGCTTCTTGTACTTCCTATTCCATTCCATTTACTACGTGGAAACTCATGCTGTCAAACTTAAGCTACAGAATCACTATGAGACTAAGAGTGATAACTAATAAAATGTTGATAATCTAGCACACCACTTATTTCAATATCAGAGATGGAGGTGGAATATTTAGAAGAAAAATACAAATATTGTTTCCGTCCTTTGATAAAAACTGTGTCAAGGACATATTTCAACCGACCAAGATGTCTGAGCTAATAACAAACAAACGTACTTTTAATATTTTTACAGCGAAATTTGAATTGACACGTGGATTACGCGTATGTTTTGTGAATAAACTTATTTATGCGTAATGTGTTGATTTTCTTTTCCTTTGTTTGATAATCTAACATCTAATTCTGAATACTAAATGACAGTCATTGATCATGATGTCTTTCCTGTTTGAGTATCCGACTAAATGTTGTAACACACCGCCTGTAGATACTGTAATATTTACTTAACGGGTCAGTTACTGTTATTTAGCAACAAATAAAAGAAAAAAATCAGCTATATCGTGGTGAGAACAATTTAAATTTAATGAAATGATGTTGAGAGGTCAGCTTTGTACCCGACGAACACGTTTAATTGGATCTTCATAGTGCTAGCTCACTGCACCCCCAGTCTGTTGATAAATATCCTGATTTCGAGACAACCAGTCTAGGCTCTAGATACTAATTGCTGCATACTTTCCGGAAAGCAGTAAATACCAATTTTATAGTATTGGATTGACTCGACCGGGGCTCGATTTAACAAGGCGAGAAAGCTAACGGTTACCCAACTCATGCCGTTTTACTTATCGAAACATGTGTATGAGATTATAGCTGGGTTTTTTTTTAAGTTTAAATCCAACACAGACACATATGATATTGTTTTTTTTTTTATATCCTATCACGATTGTTGGTTTTTATGGAGGTAGTCTACATGCATAGAATAAAGTACTGCTAGGCAAAATATCAAATAAAATTGAAAACAAATGCGACACTTTCGGAGCAGTTCCACAATTCAATCGAAAAATCGTAGAAAGAGGCAAAACGTATACCCCCAACACGCATATATACATGACAGGTCACGGTGCAGTCTTGATACAGGTACAAAGCTAGGTTAAACAAGTTCTATGGTGATGCCACGGTTACACGGAAATGAAAAAAATACACATACCTTGAATGACTGAGTACATTGCAATGGTAGATGTAGGCATGTATTATTGAATATAATGATATAAATACCAGACAGGTGCTTTAAATATTATTATAATTAAATGTTTTCGATACAAATGTACATGTATATGTAAAAGTATGTTGTAAATATTACCTTCATTTCTCGTACCACTCGTATCCTCTCTGATTTCTTCGTACATATCATTGGTTGTTCGGTTTCGAGAAAACATTTCGTCTATATTATCCGACCTATATAATATATAACATTATATTTAAATATAACATTATAAATATGATTGAAAACTTCAAATATATGCCACCGCTCGACATGTAGAACATTGAAGCGTATATAACGTGAGCTATATTCAATTGGACTAAAATCAAATTGCTGATTTTAACATACTGAAGACATTTGTATTGAGGGAATCAAGGTGAACGCCTAAAAGTGTTTGTTTGTTGATGCTAAAAGCCACTTTCAACAATTTTTCAGGTATATAGTGGCGGTCAGGTTTAATTGTGGAGGAAAACGGAGGACCCGGAGAAACCACCAACCTGTTGCAAGTCTCCGACAAACTTTATCGATCTGATCGAGATTCGAACTCAGAACATCAGTTGTGATAGGCACTGATTGCATATGTAGTTGTGAATCCAACTACCATGTGATCACGGCTACGACGGCCCCTCCAAAAGTTGAGATGAGTATGTAACAATGGGTAAATCGAGAAAAGACAAATAATTTAAAACAAGACCAATATATTTATCATTATTATCCCTCACATAATAAAGAATCAATTCTATTGGTTAAAAGATAATCGCATGACATAACATAATCTGGTTATTTTTGCTTTTAATCGCCGCCAACGGTGAATAACTTCAAGAATTACACACGTCAATTGAATAATCATATTATTCAACTGTGAATAACCTAAAAAAATACACACGTCCATTGAATAACCCTATTATTCAACGGTGAATAACCTCAAGAATTACACACGTCCATTGAATAACCCTATTATTCAACGGTGTAAAACATGGAATAATACTTTAACAATTAAAATACAAATGTATTATACAGTATATTTCAACTGTTTGTTCGGTATAATAAAACAGTTACGGCCCTCTGAATCTGTGAATATCCAATAGTGGGGTTGACAATTTTGGACATTCACCTCTTCCGAGGGCCATAATTGTATATTATTCTCTTTTTTATTCGCTTTATAAAAAGGTTAAGGAAAACTTGTATAGCGGAATAACCAAAACCCTGTATGTCAAAATATTGATCAAGTTATTATTGTTTATTTACAGCACATAGTATGATTGTATGCTTGATAAAATAATATCAATATTATAAAGTCAGTGTATTAAAGTGTGGTGTGAACGGTCATTCAATGTCAAGTGTCAATTTGAGTCGATCGCAATGATATTGAAAGTAACTAACATTTTCTATCTTTGTCCGAAATTACTTTGACTTTCTTCTCTTGTTGACGGCGAAATACAAGGTCAGCGATAAAGTATTTGTTTGTTTTAAATATATCCTCTTAGAAAGATGGTAGAGAAAAACAGTTATTTTATACGAACTGAATGTTGATTTAAACTCTTTATCGATATACTATAAAAATAAATGTATTACCTGTTCGAAATGTTATTGCGTGCTCCACTTGAGCAACCTGCAAAATAGAAAGGTTAAATAAAGAAAATGACGTGTCAAATTTGCAAATATTCATAAAATGTACATGTAAAAGTGTTCATACATGAAAAAAACTATTTATTTTGAAAAGTCAATTTTTATGTTAATTAAAGCTATATACAAAAGCATGAGAACCGCCTGTTCCCTGCATCATCATCTTCGTGTAGTATAACAATGCTCTATACTGCAGACATTACATGTATTAAATGGGGGGCCCGGGTGGCTCTATGAGTTAGGTCGTTGGATCTAACAACTCATACAAGCCTGTCACCAATACGGCGTGGGTTCGCGTCCAGCTTTGTAAATTACAAAAATGGGTGCACTCGACTCGCAGCCGCAAGTGATAAAGTTTACCAGTTGCTTGCCAAGGGTCGGTGGTTCTCTCCAGGTACTGCGGCTTCCTCAACCACTAAAACTGGTCGCCATGATATAGATGCAATATTTCTGAAAGTGGCGTTAAACACCACAATTCAAATTCAAATTTTGCATTATATGGGTTAGAACGGAACATCGTTTCACACATAGATTGTAGTTAGCATAATACAACACATTTAACACGTTGTTGCATAACACGAACGGAACGGCAATCACAGGAAACATAGCAATTACCGCTGAATTGACGATGATCACCGATTAAAATGGTACGACATACGCGATGACTCTAACATTCCAACTATAAACTCTTCATGTTTTTGTATCACGCCTGAAGTAGCTGTAATTGCAGAGTTCATGACAGTTAGATTGAAGACTTCACATCGACGTTTCACTGTCGCCATCATGATTGTGTTAATCACTTCTCAGTCCCTGTATGATGACGACGGATCTACTTGTACTGTCATAAGGGTAATCGAAAGCCGTAAGCCAATGGCCAAAAGAAAAAAGACAAAATGACAAGCAATGATCTTCAAAATACTACACTAAAGCAAAACACCGCGGATGGACTCAGGTGCTGCTATATTAGTGGCACTAGACGTGTTGCTCTGGTTACATGATACCTTTCTTTCTATTTAAGATGATCACAATGATGACTAACACAGCTATAGCACCAGCCATTCCTCCAATAACAGCGTAAAATCTACTTGCTGAAAATAAACAAGAAAAATAAGACAATTACTTGAACTATCCTCATACACCAGCTACAACCATGACAATTTGCGATTCCTCCTATATAATAACATCTACACAGGAAATATAATGTGTTTAGTCCGTTCAATTAAATAAACTGTCGTGAATATGAAGGAAAGTAATGTCCTTCCCCCATTAACCCTTTTCCGCACCTCGTGTCATCATACATTGTAGTGTCCACCGTAACTTGATGTTCGTGTCATCATAATACATGGTAGTGTCCACTGTGACTTCATTTTCGTGTCATCATACATTGTAGTGTCCACCGTGACTTGATGTTCGTTTCATCATACATTGTAGTGTCCACCGCGTCTTGATGTTCGTGTCATCATAATACATTGTAGTGTCCACCGTGACTTGATGTTCGTGTCATCATACATTTGTAGTGTCCACCGTGACTTGATGTTCGTGTCATCATAATACATTGTAGTGTCCACCGTGACTTAATGTTCGTGTCATCATAATACATGGTAGTGTCCACCGTGTCTTGATGTTCGTGTCATCATAATGCATGGTAGTGTCAACCGCGACTTGATGTTCGTGTCATCATAATACATGGTAGTGTCCACCGTGACTTGATGTTCATGTCATCATAAAACATGGTAGTGTCCACCGTGATTTGATTTTCGTGTCATCATAATACATTGTAGTGTCCACCGTGACTTGATGCTCGTGTCATCATAATACATTGTAGTGTCCACCGTGACTTGATGTTCGTGTCATCTTACATTGTAGTGTCCACCGTGACTTGATGTTCGTGTCATCATAATACATGGTAGTATCCACCGTGACTTGATGTTCGTGTCATCATAATACATGGTAGTGTCCACCGTGTCTTGATGTTCGTGTCATCATAATACATGGTAGTGTCCACCGTGACTTGATGTTCGTGTCATCATAATACATGGTAGTATCCACAATGACTTGATGTTCGTGTCATCATAAAACATGGTAGTGTCTACCGTGACTTGATGTTCGTGTCATGATAATACATGGTAGTGTCCATCGTGACTTGATGTTCGTGTCATCATAATACATGGTAGTGTCCATCGTGACTTGATGTTCGTGTCATCATAATACATTGTAGTGTCCACCGTGACTTGATGTTCGTGTCATCATACATTGTAGTGTCCACCGTGACTTGATGTTCGTGTCATCATAATACATGGTAGTATCCACCGTGATTTGATGTTCGTGTCATCATAATACATTGTAATGTCCATCGTCATTTGATGTTCGTGTCATCATAATACATTGTAGTGTCACTCACTCACTCACTCACTCACTCACTCACTCACTCACTCACTCACTCACTCACTCACTCACTCACCCAATGTTCTCACTCACTCACTCACTCACTCACCAAAAATTCCACCAACCCACTCGCTCGCTCACTCGTTCACTCACTCACTCACTCACTCACTCACTCACTCACTCACTCACTCACTCACTCACTCACTCAATATAAACAACAATATACAAATGTGCAAAGAAAGGATTGATCGGAGATCGTACCTTAAAACTTGATGTTGTAGATGTTTTGTTGATGGAGATACAATCGTATATCTTACCTTAAAAGTTGATGTTGTAGATGTTATTTTGTTGATGGAGATACGATCGTAAATCTTACCTTAAAACTTGATGTTGTAGATATGGTTTTGCTGATGGAGATACGATCGTAGATCTTACCTTAAAACTTGATGTTGTAGATGTGGTTTTGCTGATGGAGATACGATCGTAGATCTTACCTTAAAACTTGATGTTGTTTTGTTGATGGAGATACCATCGTAGATCTTACCTTAAAACTTGATGTTGTAGATGTTGTTTTGTTGATGGAGATATGACCAACGTTGATAATTGTGTTGTTACAGTAGAGAGATACTTGTTGAGTTAATACGTCTTCATTATCAATTAGAGCCTGTTGATGAGCCTGAAGACAAAAAGCTGCTACCTCTGTGGTCCTATACGATGCATTAAATCTCATCCAAAATATTGCTCTTGTTTGATCTAAAATATATGAGGATTCTTGTTAGACTCATATTAGAGTGTTAGGTTAATTCTTTCTGAAAATGTGTTCACAGTCCTGAAATTGGTGGAACAGGAACTGCCTAACCTTCCGGGGCACCTGAGTTCACCCTCAGTTTTTAGTGGTGTTCGTGTTACTCGATCATTTGTTTTATGTGTAATGTTTTGTAGATCTTTGTTTGTCCTTTGTATTTTTTTCTTTTGGCCATTGTGTTGTCTGTTCTTCTTCAATTTGCGGATTCTGATTACCCCTTTGGTATCTTCAAACTCTTCTTATTATAATTGCACTATGAGCAAAATTTCAGTTTTAAGGTTTTAAGCCTAATGTCTAACGATATATAATTGAAATCATCTCCAACTTTGAACGATGGTGTTAAACACTCTATCATTGAATATTGACTAGAGATGATAGTTGTCATTGTCTCTCATTTTTGATATTTCAAAAACAATGATATAGAATTGTTCGACATACCATAAACCGGGTTTCAACTGATTGTAAATTTACAAACTGGAATAGATGTAGGTAAAGGTTATGATGTTTAATGTCATCTTCAAAAAAATTACAGTTCTATTTTATTAGCGAATGAAACCAACCATTTATGCTACGTTCTATTTTGTTTTCTTAATGATAATCAAGGACCGTAGTAGGTGGGTGATAGTATGGTAGTTGGATGTATTGTATATATTATGCAATATCCGAAGCAAGTCGTAATCGGTACAACTTTATGTTACTTGTAGCAGGTTGTCTGTTGGAACAGGAATTGCTTACCCTTCCAGAGCACTTGAGTTCACACCCGGTGTTGAGTGAGGCTCATGTTACTCGATCTTTACTTTTACGTGTATGTTTTGTAGATCGTTGTTTGTCCTTTTATCTCTTTTCTTTTTGCCATTGTCTTGTAGTTCCTTCTTCGATTTACGGATTCTGATTACCCCTCTTCCTCCTCTATCATATAAACAGGATTGATTAATTGTTGTTTAACGTCAGGTTAGCAGTTAATCACCAATAATCACGACGGGAGCAAAACGTGTACATTTGATAAATCATTGATACAAATGTGTAAAAACTGGTACAGTGATTGACCATGGGAGGAAGTTTTGATTGCTACAGCAAAAAGAGGATATATTATATAGGGTTTCAGAATTTTGTTTACTCTTGTGGACCTGCAATACAGTCAAATCTGTAAATAAAGGCAACTCAAGGGAATATGAAAATATGGCTTATATGAGCAATTTCCCTTTATTTACAGGTTAAAATTAATTTTACTATTCATAAATTGGAAATATTAGACTGCCCTTTATAGACAGTGATTTGTTATCTAAGGTGTCCTTCAAAGCATGTTTGACTGTATATTATCTTATACTTGTAAACGGAAATGGATTCTCCATACACGAGACATTCGATTGAGTCACTGAGTCATTTCTAAGATCGAGTTTTGTAGTTGAATCGTTCTGCAGAACTAGACGACGTCCTTTTTGGGGTGGGTCGTAGGCTACAAGAAGGTAAACTAGGTTCTATTTCCATATAGCCGGATTTCCATCGATGTATCCAGAAATAAAACTGGCATCCACGATATAACTGAAATATTGTTCAAACACACGTAATTAAACTCTAATGATTTTCATTTTTGAAAGTTTCCCTTCATAATATATTGTTTTGTATATTTGTCTATTAAATAAC
>MJUT01065367.1:105747-118332 GCA_002080005.1 Gigantidas platifrons | reverse complement strand
GCTTGTCTTAGTCTTCAAGAGAACACCAAAATGAAAGTCCACTTCTGATAGCATTTAAGATATGATTATTATGTGAGTTTTAACTCCGACTCACATTGTCAGGTATTGCGGACAGATTTGTTTTCTTTTTGCGAGCCTCTTGCTTGCTGTTTAGATCCCGTTGTTGTGTGGGTGTCGGTGGTCTATCACCAAGGTCTGTTTCTGCGGTATACTCTGGGTAGCGATCTAGTAATGCTGGGTCGTCCGGATCGAATTACTCCTAGAAGGACACCGATCCGTCTTCAAATTCTGTCTTACAGGTTAATATACTTCTGATGTACGGACTTCGTACAGCTGTACATTTATTCCATTTAAGATATGAGCTCTTGTATTGAATTTACATGTACAATATTTTAGAAAAGCCTAAAATAAATAATATATTGCGGATAAATATATTTGCTTCCTAGGCTAAACCAGAGAAAGAGAGGTGAAGATCTCGAAGGGAACGACCATTTAACATTTAGGAAGGGGTTATGTTTTTCCTCAATCCAGAAAAAAAGTATTTCACACGAAACAAAAATAAAATTATTGATTGGTTTACATGAAAAATCGGAAATTTGTCTTACAAATTGCCAAAATGTCTTGTTGGAAACTGCAGGGTCAGCTTATCTATTTTTTGCATCTTTTAGGTCAAGATATTGTTTTCTATTATATTTGAGACAGAGCATTTGCAAATATTTCCCTACACCTCCCTCCATTTCCTAAAACGTCAGCTGATTGTTCCTTCAGGTTGAATTGTCAAGTTCCTAAAAACCTACTAGAGCAATCTATTTGAGGGGGGAGGAGGGGACGAACCAAATGAGAGTGCAAAATTACCTTTTCTGAAAATGTAAAAAGTGTATTTTATTCAACAGATCAGTTCTTTCTCTCTATGTATATTTGTTTGATATTATCCCTATTTGCCCCTATGTCTATTTTTTTGAGATTATTCCTATCACTATACTATAAATGATCCCTGTAAATCTATAGGTAAATGCCTATTAAAGTCATAATACATATATGCATCTTACAATCTTTTAAACCAAATAACGAAACTTACAATAATCGTTGAATTCCTATTGCAATTTGAAACATCCCCATTGTCTACACGATAGAAATATATACTTATATATTATGAAATAATTAGATCATTATGGTATCCTAGCGCCACTTTCAACACTATTTAAGCTATATCATGGTGGTCATCTTTATTAGCAATGGAATCACAGTACCCGAATTAGCCCATCTGCCACTCGTGAGTAATTTACAAACTTCGGCATAAAAGAGTCCAAGCCACTAACGAGAGTCGAATTGACTGAATTTGCGAAACTTATTAATAATATTATTTACTGATTACTTAAGTAGATGGATGTAACTTCAAATACCATATGTTTACAACATTTAAGGCGCTTTTGGTGTAGTACACATGATTGTGGCTATTCCCACCGGAGCGTGTCCAATGATAACATTTTATGTCATACATGATAATGTGCTTTTCAATGTATCTTATTTATTTAACGTTAAAGCATATCCGTCACTCTCAGTACATAGCTTTATATAAGTGTTCTAGTAGCAAGGTTATGCAGCGTACGTTGAGCATAGCTATATATCAAACAAGTCATTGAAATATTTATACATGACAATAAAATATCAGAGTATGCTGCACACAAAAAATTGAAATCTCGTATATAAAAAGACCATATATACCTCTCCCCATATATTTATTAAATGAAACCTTATACTTGCTTAGTGACATTTTATCAGCGTTATTCCCCTGATGAGTTCAAATTACAGAAAACTTAAAATTTAGTAACACAAACCCCACTAAACCCAGGTGCTCTACAAGGGTAAGCAGTGTATGCTTCACTAAACGCACCCGTCCTACTCTTGCAGACAATCGGGTGATAATTCAAGAAAGAGGGACTGTGACTATGACAACTGAAATATATTCGTTGTCATCTGTTATACAGATTTTCAGTACTGATCAATCAAGTCATGATGGCTACCGTAAAGTCATGACCACTTTAACTACTAGGAACTCTTGGTTCAATAGTTTCTTCTGTAATTGTTGTTAGCAACAACCATCTCTCAAAGAAATTCTAATAAGAATAGTAAACTCTGGAATATCATATCGATTAACATATATACTCCATATAACGGTTGCTGTTTTTATATTTTTTTATCTCCCTTGGGTGCCTGCTTCCCTCCTAGTAAATCGTTATTATAATTCATCAATTTAATTTGTATTATGTATTATAATCATTGTAATCATTGTATGAAATTTATAAACCCGCAAGGGTCCTTAATTGGATTAATAAAATATTCTATTCTATTCTATTCTATTCTATTCTATACTCCATATGCGGACACTTCTGTCTTGTTGTTACACATCAATGGAAGGTTCACAATACACACAGAAGCAGATCGACTTTTACATTTTTCTCTGTATTTAATTCCATTAATTTGCGTTTTCTGATGGTTATTACTATTATTATATACTTCAGGTTAGGAACCTGATCATTATACAGACGTGCATTTAAACGATATGGATAAGGCATTGTCCATGTGGTTGAAACGAGCGACAATCTTACTAGTATTTGATTTTATAAAATGAATGTCGTTTACAAATTCATGACGTCAGTAACGGATTAAAGAAATATGGAAGGTCGTTGTGACGTCATTGTACATTGTTTCTAACATTGTCTGACGGGTAAAGTTATCTTTGACGTTGATATTTTCCGCTCCTATGTGTTCTAAAGTCAGATCTCACGTAGGTATTATTCATTGGTATTTCATGTTCAATTAAATTCAAACACTTGTTTATCAAACTAAAACGTAATTGTGTTGCACGTTACACTCTTGTTACTTTATTTTTTTTTATAATTATTTATTTATGTAATACGGTTAACTAACATTTTCAAAAGACAAAATACGATAATACTATTAAATTTATTTATACTGCAATTGGTAACTTTACAGCATAAACTTTTGCTTTATACTGGACAATGTCCTGTATAAAGCATTTAGGCCACGCCCCTTTTTGGAACTTTTGCTTTATACTGGACAATGACCTGTATAAAGATTTTTTTAAATGGGGCCCATGACGGGGAATACGAATTTTAGTTATTTTTCTATATATAGAAAACAGTGAGAAAAAATATAGTATTGCAGTATAAAGACAATATAGGTATGATGTCTTTTTATATGAGATTTATTTGTATTCGGAACGAAACAGGGGGACTGCTCGGAAGAGCCTCGCAGTATCCCTGTTTCTTAGCCTCATCCAAATAAATCTCATATAAAACGACACCATACCTATATTGTCTAAATATAAAACTATTAACACAATGAAGGAATTCAATTGTGAAATAAACAATACAATTTTACCATTATAGTGTGACAACGTTGGTCTTCATGTACCATGGACCACCACAATATTGTTTTTCTTTTATATATTATATATAACGAATTTTGACCTGTAACATTTAATTTATTGTTCTAATTGTTCTAAAAACAGAAAAATATTAGATTTGATGAGTCACATGTTTTCTTACTACAGTACAAACATCAAGGATTATAAAGAAACCTTCGATTACATTTAGTTACATGACTATTTAAAACAAATACACATTATATGCATATTTTATTGACACAACTGTTTGTATTATTCCGCGAAACTTGTGAAACACGTATTACTTAGACACGCATAACTGATTTGCTATATCCACAAAGTAAATAACCTGAATTTTGTTTCTTGTAAAAGAACACAATTTTGATAGGTAGACAATCATAGGATCGGCTCGCACTCGAGTCAAGCTACAGACAATACATTTGGTATTTTTGCTACTTCTCCACTTTAAGCACACAACAGTACGAGCAAAGATAAGTTAGTACCCAGACCCTGCACTATAAAACAAAATCAAACCAGAGTTCGTCAAGTACAAGTCTGAAATCATTATTAATTTAGCAGTTGTAAATATACACTTTCATGTGAGAAAACTTGGACCTATGCAAGAGTCAGTCATTGAAACATTAAATTATCTGTAATTAAATTTCAATATATATAGGTAACCAATATCATATTCATATTATTTTCTGTATTATAAATATTGTTTACTTTAGAAAGTTGTAACACCGGTAGTAAATTATTGTAGATGTTACTGATAGTTCTTGTTACTGTTTATTCTTTACTGTAGAAATTGTAACTCTAGTAGCAAAATAGTGTAGCTGTAAATGACATTTCTTGTTGCTGTTTCTTGTTTACTATAGACACTTGTAACTCTAGGAGCAAAATAGTGTAGCTGTAAATGACATTTCTTGTTGCTGTTTATTGTGTACTGTAGAAACTTGTAACTCTAGTAGCAAAATAGTGTAGCTGTAAATGACATTTCTTGTTGCTGTTTATTGTTTACTGTAGAAACTTGTAACTCTAGGAGCAAAATAGTGCAGCCGTAAATGACTTTTCTTGTTGATGTTTATTTTCTACTGTAGAAACTTGTAACTCTAGTAGCAAAATAGTATAGCTGTAAATGACATTTCTTGTTGCTGTTTATTGTTTATTGTAGAAACTTGTAACTCTAGGAGCAAAATAGTGTAGCTGTAAATGACTTTTCTTGTTGCTGTTTATTGTTTACTGTAGAAACTTGTAGTTATAGGAGCAAAATAGTGTAGCTGTAAATGACATGTCTTGTTGCTGTTTATTGTTTACTGTAGAATCTAGTAGTAATAAAATATATATATATATATTTAGATTTTTTGTGTTTTAACGTCACTTTCAGCAATATTTCAGCTATATCATGGCGACCAGTTTTAGTGGTGGAGGAAGCAGGAATACCAGGAGAGACCCACCGACCATGGGCAAGCAACTTGTCAACTTTATCTCTTGCGGTTGCGAGTCGAGTGCACCCTTTTTGTAATTTACAAAGCCAGGCGCGAACCCACGTCGTATTGGTGATAGGCTTGTATCAGTTGTTAGATCCAACGACCTAACTCATTGAGCCACCCGGACCCCCAGCGGAAAATGAAGAAAGTATGTTGTTTGATATATAACCTAGCTAATTTGTGTGTTCTTTGCTGATTTATATCTTTTTCTTCAACATACAACTACTGCATGAGCTGCAGAAACAGGAAAAGTAAACGAAAAAGTTAACTGTATTGTTATTTGTGCCCGTCGGTCATTCAGTGAGTTAAGGAAGCTGGATTCACAAGTCCTTTACAAATTTATGAGTTAATCTCTGTGACATTGTCGTCAATACAATATCAACAAAGACATTTTGAAATTGTTACTGGGATTTTTTTTATTACAATAAATCTTGCAATGGTTATTGGGGTAGATATGAGATCAGGAGAAAAGCTAACAATTTTTTAGTGAAATGTAATAAAACAATTACAGAACTTCGTTGAGTGCGATAGTATGTTTTATGAGACACTTAAAAGCAATACTGACCGGGGCGATTGGTCGTGGTCAATATTGCTTTAAAGTGTTCCATAAAGCATCATATCGCACTCACTGAAGTAATATGTATATTATCCGAATCAGTTCGTTGATTCTGATGATATCACTGGAAGGAATTAAAGGAAGCATGTCCAAATCACCGCCAATTATAATTAACTATTATATAAAATAAGATTATTTTCTCCACAAATGCAGAATGTTAAGATTTGATACTCTATATTGTAGTATTCAGATATATATGCTTAATTTATTTTATCCTGTTCCACACCCCCGCTCTTGCTGTTGTTAGTATCGATGTTTGCCGTTTACATATCTCCTTTGTCTAAATATATGTAACTTTAAACGTTGTATATAAATGATTGATAATTCTAATTTTAATTGTGATTAATTTAAGTACATATAATTAGATGAAGTGTTCGTATATTTAACAATGTAAACAAAATTTATTACTCTTTCCAAAGCCTTTGATCTATAGTCTAGTCAATGTAGCCCACACAATTGCATAACCTGCAACTAATTGCAACACAAGCTTGTTTGAGTTCAAATTAGAATATGGACTTGCATTAACAACATACTAAAAATATACATAAATATAATTTGCTTAAAAGGGTACTTTGGGGAGAAATATGTGGGTTTTTTTTAAGTGAAAATCACTTAAAACTGGAAATGAAGAAGAACTTGGTTATTGGTGGACGAATTTTTATAATCTAAGCTTTATTGGGGTGCAAATTAGAATGTGGACTTGTATTAACAACATACTAGAAATATAATTTGCGGAGAAGGGTATTTTAGGGTGAAATATTTTTTTTGCGTGAAATCCTGTAAAGCTGGAAATGAAGAAGAACTTGGTTATTGGTGGGCGAATTTTTATAATCTAAGCTTTAATGGGATGCAAATTAGAACATTGACTTGTATTAACAACATACTAAAAATATACATAAATATAATTTGCGGAAAGGGGTACTATGGGGTGAAATATGTGTTTTTTTTAGTGAAAATCACGGAAAACTGGAAATTAAGAATAACTATGTTATTAATGGGCAGAATTTTTTTATAATCTATGCGTTTTTTATGAAAGAATATACTGTTTTATATTTGTATTTTGTATTCCCTTTGTCTTGGTATCAACATAATAAAAAAAAATTGAAGTAATCATATTTCAATAAAACAATTGATAACATTTTTGGTATTTCGTTATCTTTTTCGATAGAAGATAAAAATATTTCGACACTGACCTAGTAAAATGTTCTCACTATTACTGTTAATATGTTCATTCATCATCTTGAAGGTCTGTGAGTGTAATTGGCCGTACATTAGAACAATTAATGCCCCTGCATCCTCCACATCTACCAGAGCAATTGAAACCATTTTCCTGCCAACCACATCTCATGGTATCACAATCTGATTTGAAGTTACAGTTGATTATTTCCAACAGAAAATCTGGGGCAGGCTGATGTGACATTTCAATTGGGGACAAGTTTTCCTTCCTGATTGTTCAACTCTATGCTGTTGGATCCATGTCTCTGAGTCTTGTTCAACCAATACTGACACTGAAGATAAACGCGTAAAAAAGTGAAATTGGGCAGCATTTGAAGTGGGTGGACGTGACTGGACATGGACGCTAACCACACGACTAACGGACATTGTTTTTGATGTAAACTTCCTCCAACAACCCAAATCAAGTCCTTCCAATGGAAGTCCACCATACAACGAGACAATGTCCTCTTCTCCAGCCTTGATTTCTGCTAGCTTTGACATATTTTCAGCCATGAAAACTTTGCTTGCCCCTGAAGATATGGATCGGACTTCAATTTGTTCTAGCGCAAATTGTTTCCCTATTCCAAACAACATACTTGTTTTGTCACATCCAGTCATGGAATGAATAAAAGGGACAAGATAGCAAATCTCTTCACCAATTACTGATTTTGTGTTGTATATATCCCATATTTTGTATGTTTCTGTAGTAACATGTTTATCTGAAGTGAAATATATTGCTTTCTTGTTTTGTTTGGCATGATGACATAACAAAACAAGCAGATCAGTGTCTTCTCCAAATACTACCACTTCTTTATTATCTTGACTTAGTTACAGCCGTCTGTACTATCAATAAATCGGCATCATCTTCAGCCTGAATAACTGAAATTCCATTGTCATTAAATGTATCTTTAAGAAGTGTGACAAAGCGTTGTTTGTTTCCCTTGTTTCCTAAGAAAGTTTCTTTCTTCACCCGAAGAGGAATATCTTTTGTGAAAGTCACTGTCTTTGATATAATACTCTTACTGCGCCTCATATGGGTGATATCTTTGATCGAGTGTTTTCGTACCCATCAAGAACAACTGTAGGATTAAGGAACTTCTTTTTTTACGTGATAGCTCATACTTAAATAGTTCTGTCATGTTTGGCAAATTGTCATGTCCAGCAGTTGTCTTTCGAACATCAGTTGAGGGTCTACATGTGGTATTTGGATGATATTGGTGTTGGTTGGTCTTGCTGCTTCTAAAGTAACTGCCTGGTGTTTCTTTTGAATGAAATCTCAGTCACAAGTTGTTCGGTCATAGAAGCTATTATTTTATCAGCAATTTCTTTTGCTCTATCAGCGTTTGCATCCATAGCAGTCTCAATATTCCTTAGTAATTTATCTGCTGTGAACGGACTTTTCTCTGTCAAAAATTCAATAAATATTAGAATGTCCTTGTTGTATTTTCCCTTTCTGGCATACGACCTCTACATGCTGGTCACTTGATCTATATCCTGCACCTGTTACATATTGCATGGCATTGTTATATTCTGCACACACAGGCATGGCTAATAACCATTATGTTCTTTGAGCTTCGCCCATTCCCCATCCTCGTGTTAATCCTCCAGTAGATTTTACCCTTCTCGTGAGCACTTGTTCAATGGTTAAATCCGTTGCCAAACTAGCACAAAGTATGATACTCCTACGTACAACATGATGATCTCGGATAATATGAGCATATATATCTGGATGCGTTGCTTTCAGATTCCGCATCTGTGAAAAATAAATGTAAGTAGATGTTGTGTACAGATTATGACCCGCAGCAGCTAGATATGGTAGCATTTCTTGAACAGACAAGTGCAGTTCCCAATCACCGGTTCTTTCTGCCAAGAGAAATATTTTCAGAACTGCAACCATCTCACAAAAAGAATGTCACAAGTTAGGGGTTCTAGACTCATTAAAGCGCATTTTCTGTAATTCAAATTCTTTCTCAGCTGCTGTCAGAGCATCATGGATCACTACATTTTCCACGGTTTCTTGTCTATTAAGTAACTTGTCAAACAATTGACCTGCCTCAGTCAAACTACTATTGGATAGAGGAGGTTCAGCTTTTTCTATACGAAGATTAAGTAGGAATGACAACAATTTTGTTAAAAAAAGACGTTTGCTTTTTATCTAGAATGTTAATGTTGATAAATGATCGTGAATATATTGTGTTTTGAAAAGACATATGTTCAGTTTATACAGACTAAATTAACACATATTTCCTACATTAGGACTTGATTTAAAGCTCAGTTTATACGGGGTTGCGTTTTATCCAGGGTTCAACCGATAAATGATTGCATTTAAGCCCAAACACGTTGTACCATTTATTGCATATCGCATAAACTGAAGTAGACATAGTTCTAGGAAGAACATTTCACGTAACGTTACATAATATATGTATAATTTGATTTAGTGAACTATTAATTGGGAATGTATCGAATATAAAATATCTAGATTGTTTTTGGTTATGGATGAATTTGATTTTCAGTCTTGTCTAAAGTTAATATCTAATTATTAATATGTGGGATGTATTTAGGTACATGGACGAGTATTCATCTTCTATTTCAGAAATTTTTAAGGACTTTCAAACTTACGAGGAGGAATACGTAGAGGTAAGACGATCTGATCGGTGACCACCCCGGCCCCCACCCGGACCATACGTATGTGGATAGAAATTTTAACATTTTAGGTGGGTAGCGATGAGCAAACCCACGTCAGTCATAATCAGTATTGTGGTCACAACCCAACAACCTTAACCATTCAGTTTCCCAGGTCTGTTTAATTATAAGACAATAAATCAGACCATGTAGCGTTACACAATATAATTCCTATTATACATAGTTGTTTCTCAGTAAAAGATAGTTAATAGTATGTACTTAAAATCCAGGAAATAATAAACTGCATGTTGTAATTATTTTTTTTTTTATCATTTTACATTGAAAACTGGAACTTGATATATACAATACGTGTGCACTGTCGAAGCATACAGGTAATATGTGTATGAGGCTTTAGAAACGGGAGAAAAGGCGAGGCTTCGCCGAGCCTTTTCCCACGTTTCGCGCCGAATACACATATTTACCTATATGCTTCAACAGTGCACATGTATTGTATTTATCCTGCAATTTTAAATCGTAAATACACATTTACTGGACGATGATAAAAGTATTTGAAATAAATTTGTGTATGTATTTGAAAACAACATACCCCAATGTGCCCCGATGATTTTGCCAAATATAAAATTTTATTCTATTTATAACTGACCAATATCAAAAAATATTGGGCAAGCTATATTGGTCGGTAAATGCTGTCATTGCAGGATAAAATGAAATACAGTCATATAGTATACGTATAAAACATGCACTTCAGAGCGAGAGCAATTCAGAAGTAGACGTCCACTAAATTATTGGATTCACTCTCTTCCCAATGTAGACTGATCTTTAATGGAAAAAATACCCAGTTGTTGTTGTTAACATCATATTATGGTTAATAATGTATTGTAATTTTCATAAGTATAATAATAATACATTTCAAAACGTATTTTTATTGAATTTTTGTTATCTAAGTTAATTAGACGTTGTGGTTACTTCATGTCCAATTTGTACTTACAAAAAAAAAATAAAATGTTTAAGGTTTAAGTATGAACTCAAATTGTTATTCGTTTTAGAAAGACCGTCTAAACTTCAATAATTAAGATATATTATAATATACGTCGACATAATGCCTAAGGTGAAAGAGAAACAACCAAAACGGACTAACTCGATTGATCACCAAAGACACAAACAACGTAATAAGACTAGAAAACAGGTGCTTGCAGTTTATTCCGATGTCCAGCAGGAAACTAGTTTGCAATGTGGTCAACAAACGGATCGAGACTGTAAGTAATATAAACCGTGGATATATAATTCCGTTTATCATCCTTCCCTCCGGCTATATCTACCTGCTGGCTCCATAAACAAAACTCGTATCAAAGTCCGCGTGAGCTGAGCAGGACTTATCAACAGTCAGCAGGAGTTATCACCAAATTCTCCTAACATTTAAACGATAATTCCTGTGAAGATGGCAAAAATAAATAAAATTCATCTACAACATTAGCTAGTTAACATTATTTTTTAAAACATATATCAAATTAAGAAATATCAACACACATCGTCCTACAAAAATGTACTTTACACAATTCTTGATAACCTCTCCTCAGACGTCATAATTTTTTACGTCATAAAGGAGGTTGTGACCGTCATGTTTTCTAAACCGGAACGGCATTGGTAAGCAAAACCTTTAATGAAAATGGGTGACTTTGATGTTTGTAATAAAAAAAAATGAATATCCCCATTAAAGGGAAAATCCAACAATCTTAACATTTATATAAATCTGTAAAAATGAATGGTATATTTTGCAAACTACTTATGAACAACGGATTTGGGGAAGCATATTTTGAATATTTTGAATCATGTAATTTTTCCCGCGAAAAATACAAATATAGATCACTGGAAAATAGTAATTGCAAATATGCTCGTTTTTTTGCAAATATAACTGGTAAAATGCTAATAATTAAACATTACCAGTTATATTGGCGTTTACCAGTTAAATTAGATAATTCATATTTATATTTGTCATTGTCTTGTTATATTTGGATTTTTCCTTTTATATTTACATTGTCGATTTAGATTTTCATTTTCCTGTTAAATTTTCATTCTCCTGTTAAATTTGGATTCTCCTGCTAAATTTGAATTTGTCCTGTTAAATTTGCACATTTTTTTATATTAGCTAAATCTTTTTATATTTGCGTTTTTCCTTTTAAATTCGTCTTTGTCATCTTATTTTTGCATTGTCGATTTAAATTCTTATTCTCTTGTTAAATTAGCATTGTCCTTTTAAATTAGCATTCTCCTGTTATTTTTGCATTTTACCAGTTAAATCCCACGGTCATATAAGCCACCCGCTGAGTAGTGAGATTACGTAATACTGTAGTCGTCACTAGCTCATTGAATATGATGAGCTATAGTATTATATTATTGTGTATCTATATGTATTTATTTATTTATTTATTTATTTATTATTATTATTATGTATATTACACTAGTCTGGCCCTTAATAAATTTAGTGTATTCAATACACAATAATCCATCAATTGTTGCGTATTTGAGGACAAGGTATTTGATTTTCAGGTCGTATTTTAACTTAATGCATGTTTATTAAGAAATGTGACTTTAAATGTATTAAAATATTAGCAAAGTGTGATACACATGCAGAATACTGTTGTCACTTCACTATTACTTGTTTTTTTTATTATCATGTGAGAAATACATTATCTTTGTATGACCTATGCTGAGACTATTTACTAAAAAAAGAATTAAGTATATTAAACTATCGGTCTGTATTAAACTATTTATGTCTTGTTTTACAGCACAGGATTGCGTATGAACATAGTCAAAGTTATTGTGCTTTAAAAGTTCTGATTATTGTAAAGGAGGAACATTAGTGAACAATAAATTTTTTGTGTATGATATATCCCTATGTAAACGCCGTAACGCGCCCTTGTCCGATCCAACAGAAATATGCAGTTTAAATGTAAACACTATTTTGTCAGTTAATTACAGGAAATTATTTTTTTTAAATGTTTATATAATTCCCTGATAAATATAAGAACAATATTTATTTGTACCATTCTGGATGATAATAATTTTAGGGTATTCTATTCAATACACAACAATCCATCAATCCTTGTGTATTTGCCGGTTTTCATGAATTAAATGATGAGATGAATGTGTACTGCATGACAAGTACAAAACATGGTAGCACACAGATAAATAGCTTAGCTGTATTTTTTTTT
>MJUT01065367.1:72046-88322 GCA_002080005.1 Gigantidas platifrons | reverse complement strand
CAAATTTAGCAGGAGAATCCAAATTTAACAGGAGAATGAAAATTTAACAGGAAAATTAAAATTTAAATCGATAATGTAAATATAAAAGGAAAAACGCAAATATAAAAAAAATGTGCAAATTTAATAGAACAAATGCAAATTTAGCAGGAGAATCCAAATTTACAGGAGAATGAAAATTTAACAGGAAAATGAAAATCTATATCGACAATGTAAATATAAAAGGAAAAATCCAAATATAACAAGACAATGACAAATATAAATAGGAATTGTCCAATTTAACTGGTAAACGCCAATATAACTGGTAATGTTTAATTATTAGCATTTTACCAGTTATATTTGCAGAAAAACGAGCATATTTGCAATTACTATTTCCCAGTGGATGTATTCGTGTTTATGGTTGATTTAAGGATGATAAACATGTCATCTGAATGTGAATATAATTGATACTGAAAAATATCAGCCTGCTCGACAGAATATGAAGTTTGTGACTCATTCGCTTCACTCAATCGCCAACAAACTTCATATTCTGGCTCGGCAGGCTGATATTTTCGGTATCAATCAATTCACATCCAGATAACATATACGAATACGATGCGTCTCTGGAAAACAAATTCATCAGGTACGCAGAACGTTAAAAGCTTGGAATGTCAAACAATTTACAAATCGTTGGGGACTAACGAAATGTCAACTCATATAGAGAATAATACATGACCTTTTCCATATTGGCCCTGTTATCATCCCGAGACTCCCATATTAGCCCGAGACGCAAGACCAAGGAGTCTTTATATTCAATACAGAGGATACGAGCCCGATTTTTTTTTTATCTGTTGAGGATGCAAATGGTGACAACAGTCTAGGCCTTTATATAGGCCAAGACAAAGTATATTTGATTAAATATGTTGATCCGGATTGGCAAATACTGGAAACGTCTAAAAGTGGAGGCGGGTTAGAAAAGGGCAGGGTTGCATATTGGCATAGTTACGAACGAGATAACCTGGTTCTTAAGTATGGCAAAAGATACATAATGGAATAAACAACAGCCTTGATACATGATTTCATGAAAAGCGTAAAACCGGAAGACCAAGACAAAGTAAGAAAAGACATGTATCCATACATCAATCCAGAACAAAGGAAATACGTACGGAAGTATGATAAATTTGGTCCTTTGTCAGGTATGCATTGTAAATGACCGTTAGAGAATACCGAAGGGGCAATAAAAAAGGGACAATCCAGAGAAACTGGCAACAATACAAAGAACAACAAATCAAGATACACAACACAATATGTGTTGTATACCTCTATACGCAAACAAACGCAAATAAGATATGCGTCCTCCTGCAAACTACTAGAGGTAAAGACGAATCGAACATCGTGCATGCGGAAATCATAATGGACATCACAGCATTAGGGTATATGACAGTATTAGATTGGAACCATCTCGACGACAACACAGTAAACCAGTCCAGTTTGGAGAGCTTCAAAACTGCTCTCCAACATTCTGACTAAGTCGCATAGCGCACCCCACTCAGTCGAAGTAAAATCCAGAAGTGGATCCATCGACATACTTTATACAGATACAGATACAGATATGAAGGACTCATCTTGTAGGTCACAAGTTAGATTTCATGTGATAAATAACATGCTGCTACACCAAATTTTCTTATATTTTAACAGAACATGATCCACAAAATAAAAGTCTAAATTTAGATTTTTGTTGTTTTTATGTAGTGGTCATTAATTTGTTGAAATAATTAACATATACAAATAACAACCCATGTTTTGAAAAATCGATCATGTGACAAATAGAATAGATACACTCTTTCTACGACAGTAAAAATGAGATTGACGTGTTCAAAGATTTAAAACATAAAACATTTATCTCCGATCATTCAAGGTCAGACAGTAATTTGATTTTATTTTCTTATTTCTTTCTACAGAGCGTAAAATTGATTGAACTCAAATTTAAGACAGAGCAAGAATCAAATATTAAAAATATATAATTTTTCATAAAAAAAACTTACATGATTTCAAAAGCTGATCGTATCTTCCTGGGTTATGTCTTAGCATATTCTTTATTGTAATTTTTTATTGAAAGCAAAACATTGTTTTTACTAGAGTCATCTAGTAAGCCCTAATAAAACGAAAAACAACAAACACTACACTGTCAGAAATCTAAACGAAAATCGCAAAAAGAGGCGAAATCGATATACCTAACACACATTATACATGATTTATATACCCCCCACGAATTATATTAAGTAACGAGAGTAACTCGACCGGTGCTACTAGTGAGCGCAGAAACTGCTTACCCTACCGGAGCTCCTGAGTTCACCCTCGCTTTTTAGTGTTCCCTGATCGTTAATTTTTGTGTAGTTTTTTTTGTAGATCATCATTTGTCCTTTTTAAATTCCTTTTGGGAATTATATTGTCTGTTCATCGATATACTATGTCCTTTGGTATCTCCAAACTCTTCTTAGATAACGTTGTTTCCTAAAACATTTTGATTTTTTTGACTATCCTGTTTAGGCCTTTTGGTTTTATTGCTCCCAAAACTTTAAATTATTTGGCTTCCCAATCTTTCGATTTGAGCGTACCTAATGAAAAGTATTCCAGAAACGCGCCGTGCCTACTAAATTTGATATCTGCATTATTATTAAGCATGTATCTGCGGTACTGGTCAATAAATGACAACCAATAATCAATGATGTCATTAAACAACATTATCTTAATCAAACGTACATTTACAATGGGAGATAATGAAATGGGTTTGAAATGATTGCTGTAAGATCTGTTTAACGTACCGGGTACATGTACATCCAGCATGACAATCTTTAAACAAGAGTCTCTGATTTTTTTTACATTATTAGGGAGGGTTGTATATTTTATGCTCATCACATGGCGGTATATCGTCACATATTGTGTCAGCACCAATACACCTCATCGCTACTCACCCACTTGTCAATTTATGTAGGTTTATGTCCATAAAACTATGTTAACCTCGTCACTTTTTATTGAAGTGCCTGTACCTAGCCAGGAACTGGAGCCGTTATCGAATTTGTCTCCAACTATGATTTTTCTTATGTATTTTGGAACTGTTCCAACAGTGTGGATGGGCCATCGTGGTTGTAAGGTAGTTGAATCAACGTTCTTATATATAGTTCAAAATCGCACTCATGACAAAATGCACTTGATACAACCTTATGTGATCAAGTTTGTCAGTGACTTGCAGCAGGTTGGTGGTTTTCTCAGGGTACTCCGGTGTCCTCCACCAATAAAACTGACCGACCCGATATAGCTGAAATATTATTGAAAGTTGCGTTAAATACCACACCCCTAACAACCGACGGTGTGGTTTGTTTGGGATTTGTTTTGTTCATTTTGTTACATAATCGTTATCATGACTAAACATATCTACAAGTGCTTCCTTCGGATGTTTATATAAAGTTTAAAATCATTGACAATCATTGACATTGTTTTTGTAAAAGTTCAAGTATCTTATTTATTATCTAATAGTACTTGACATTTTATTAATATTTGACAGGAAGTCCTGGATTGTAGAGATTAACTGTGAATTGCATGTCCACAAAAATACATAAGTATATTGTAATAAAAACGTAGATATCACATATAGTGCGATTGACGTGTATTTGCTCTAGTAGTTATTCATATTATCTGTATTTGCAATATACTGTCATTGCTAATGTTTATATATGTACCGGAGAAGACTTTATAAGTTTACAACTTGTGTCTTATCCATTTGCCTTGTTTTGTATGACAATAAAATATGTCTTAAGTAAGATGTATTTCTGAAAAAAAACCTTCATAGGGTACGTTCATAATAAACAAAATTGGAATGCCAAATAAGCTAGAAGTGTTTGGTAGCAATACAACCCAAGGGCCTAAACATTATGGCCTATTGTTACCTATGAATGAAGGAGGAGAACCTTAGTTTGATCAAACTTACATATTTAGAAACTGTAAATTTCAATAATACATATATCTAATGAACCATGTCAGTGGCGAGGTACTGACTACTGGGCGGTTGATACCCTCGGTGAAAAATAGGCCACCTGCAGTGGTGTCAACCCAGTGATAGTAATACAACCGTATATATAAAACAAATTATTGCGCACGAAGTTGCGATTTTGGTCGCGTCACAACGACATTATTATAATGGTGATTTGTTGTTTAACTCCAAGTGAGCAGTTTCACGGCGAGATCAGGTTGCATTTCAATGAGACACGATGTTGTCTTCTTTGTACTAGACCACCATGATTAATTGTATTTTGATAGTACTAGCTCACTGAAGCAACGGTACATGGGTAGACATGCCGTATCGATCCTCTTTTGTTATTAATGTTTTTTGTAATTTTTAATTGTTTTTACAGACAACACATTCATCACATCACATGCACAGAACAATACAAACATATTATAAGTGTAAATGACAGCTATTGCTATTTGTGTACTCAGCAGATTACAACTATCGGTCCTACTCGGACACATCATCCCGATTTCGAGCTAACCAGTCTTTGCTCTTATTCATTAATGTAGAGTGCTTTGTCGAGAAGCAACAAATACCAATTTTATATTTTTTGTTTTAAACCGACCGGTGCTCATACCCACAATTTACCACACTTGAGGTCAGCATACTAACCATTACACGAACGATACGGTTTTGCTCGATCGGGCTCCTACCCACCATTTACCACACTTCAGGCGAGCACACTAACCAGAGGTGTCTATGGACATAAGTAACATGCAACAAAGAGAATATAATGGATAGCATAAGGGAATTATTGCTTGCAACGTACCACCTACGACCACGTATAAGAAACGATTGCTCATTAGGCGTTACTCAATGTTGTCTTTTACGAGCAATAAGGGTCACATTCCCAATACACGAGGTTCTTATTACACGTTCTGATGGGACAGATGTGCATTTGTTACGTCCCACACAAAAGTCGACGCCCTTTACGGAAGTATTGCATCCTACACATAGCAACCTAGGTCTTATTTCAATGGTCGGGTATTCATGCGGGGTGTATAACTCTTAGTGATTAACACGACTAGTGCCAGCTGTACAGCAGGATCTCCTTACCCTTCCGGAGCATCTGAGTTCAACCCCGCTTTTTAGTGGGATTCGTGTCACTCAATCTTTACTTTTTTGTGCATGTTTTGTAGATTGTTGTTTGTCCTTTTGTCTTTTTTCTTTTGGCCATTGTGTTGTCTGTTCTTCTTCTAATATGGATTATGGTTCTAATTGGTTTCTTCAAACTCTTCTTACATCGCTTGTAATTTGGTAACAAAATTGTAAAAATGTCATTTCCAAATTTTATTTGATAATATACATATAATTCTGGTGTAAACAAAGATTTGTAAGTATAAAAGGAAAAGATAATAAAATAATATCACTAAACTAGTTCTACTGATTTGTATAAAAGCTAGACTTAATTAAAGTTTTGATAATTTGATAATTTACACTGGATTTGCTATTATCGATTCCACTCATGTAAATGACATTCAATACATTCATTTAGCAATTTTTATGTTTCTTGTATTCGGCCATGACCTGATTTCTCATTTCCTGAAATCCGAAATCAGAATTAGGAATGAATTCTTTAATTGTCTCATTTTCGCTAATGTAATCAAAATATGGCCAGTGTGTTGTGTCGCCACTGTCGTATTTGTAGCACTGAATCGTTGCGCAGTAGTCACCGCTGACATTTTGAAGTTGGTGTGTCTGGTACCAATTTCGATCTATCCATGTGATATCATCTTTTTGCAGGTCAAGTATTTTGATCGGTGTAGCTTGGGGATCTGTTGTTTGTTTATTGTATACCTTGTCACGTATAGAACCATGTAGAACTTTAATAACGGCATTCGCGTTACCATGGTTATGTATTGGACTGTAATTGCTCTTTGGCCAAATTTCCAAAACATATGGAATTCCAGGTGACTTTCCTAGACTGTGTCCAAGAGTGACACGGAGATACGTTTCGTTCGGGTCATCGCCAAATTCTGTAGATTTCTCTTCCAATTTCTTGTTAAGAAGACACCCTTTAGTTTCAATGCTGTAGCGAATCGCATCGGAAAGCAATACAGATTCTACTTCCTCGGGGTAATTCAGATTGCAGTGAATGATATTATCATACAGTTCTTTGCATGCTACCGGTAGACTGGCAGAAAACACGAATTTTGATTGGTCTAAAACAAACAGATTGGTCTTCGAATTGTCGAGAATTAAAGGTGACAGGTTGCACATGAAGGCATTTTTAACAAACTGCACTTCGGGTTCTCTAAGTCCAGCTATCAAAATAACAATTTTCCAAAATATCATAAAATGAAAATAAAAATACATACCATTGTCGGAACAGTTTTAAGATATAAAAGAAAAATGATAGAAAGAGACAAAAACGATACTCGGAACACACACGGCTCACTTTCCTGATTTGGTACAGTCATTTAAAATATTAGGGTTGGACTAATTTTATGGGACCAAACCACCCCTCCACGTTCTAATGTAACTTTATATAGGTGGAAACTTGGTTTTTGTAATAAATATACTGGACTGATATGATAAACATACACATATACATGTTTAATAACTAAACTAGAACAAACGGTGAGATAGCTTGATCACTGAAAATATGACAGACGTTTGATAGGAAACATATTAAGTTATTTTTCCATTGCAGGGCACTTTCGATCACAAGGGGTCAGACATCATATACCCTGCGACCTAAGTTCATGAAAGCTTGAATCTACACGTGACAATAATGCTTCCTGTCATTTCTGACATTTCTATATTCTATTTTATTTTGATATTTGAACCCATAGACATTATTGTGCATTTCATATGGATAGTTCATTCCATGTTCTAGTCTATTTTGGTATTTGAACCCATGGACATTGTGATTTTTACTGTGCATTTCATTAAGATAGTTCATTCCAAAAATAACTAGAGGAACTACCACATAGGCTTCTCTTTTCTTCTTTGGCCCAAGAAAACCTATATATGATATTATTATAACCACATTTAACCATGAATGTACGATCAATCTATTAGTTATTTACCAAACACTAGGTCTGAGAAACCAAAAATTAAAAATGGAATTATAATATATTGAAACCCAATTTCTTTATTGCAACTGCTATTTTTTCTGGTTAAAAAATATATGACTGCTAAGATACTTTTCTGAAAAGTAATAAATCAGAGAGTCTTCCAGAAAAATAGCCAAAATTGGAATTCCAATTTAAAAAAAAAATCTAATCGTACCATATAGCAGCTATTTTTCTCTTGGTTCTAAAAATTAACGATTGCTGGTTTTTCCCCAGAAACAAATAAGTGGGAGAGATTTTCAGGATTTAAACCAAAGAAAAACATCTTGAAATTTGATGACATACATATTGTACCACTGCTTTCAAAAAAGTAAAGTTACTAAGTATATTTGAAAACCTCAACATTTTTGTACCATTCTAGGACTAGGATTTCCAATGCCATATGTAGTGGTTTGTTTGAGGTGAGAGGTGGTTGTTCGATATGTTGATATTGGTGACATTGTTGACAAAACCATCATTATTTAGTAAATTTTCAACAAATTAAAGACCACAACTAAGAATCAACCAAAATCATAATCTCAAAATTCAAATTGGACATTTTTCTCCTGATCCGTGGCATTGTGTAAAAATTTCAGAACATTTGATGCAGCGGCATTTTATTTATCACATGCAAACTAATTTGTGACGGACTAGATGGTCCCTATTATATCCCGGAATTTTTTAAGTACATACCTGCCAAAGGCACACAATAATCATACTTTCGTACGTATTTCTTGTGCTCTGGGTTGAAGTAAGGATACATGTCTTTTCTTACTTTATCTTGGTCTTCCGGTTTTACGCCTTTCAAGAAATCATGTATTAAAACTGTTGTTTCTTCCATTATGTATCCTTTGCCATACTTTAGAACCAGGTAATCTCGTCGTAGCTATACCAATATGCAACCATGCCATTTTCTAATCCGCCCCCAATTTTAGACGTCTCCAGTATTAGACAATACTGATCACTTTTAACAAGATATGCTTTGTCTTGGTCTATATAAACGCCGAGACTGTGATCGCCGTTAGCATCCTCAACAGATAAAAACATTGGGCTCGGATCCTCAGTATTAAATATAAACACTCCCTGTCCGTTCACCGGAAATGGCCTTCACCATATGCATTCGAGAGGTGTCTTTAGTATTTCTTTGGCAACCGGTGTATTACCAGTACCTAACCCTACAAAAGACATATGTTGTGTTTATATAAATTAGCTGAAAATTTTTTGGGTAAAAATAAAACAAATGTAGCTGACATAAATAATATATACTCAATTCGTACATGATCACAAAACCGAAGAACCTGTTCATACATTTGTTGTTTTTTTAGTGTGTGTCCCGATATATATTATTTGATTGATGATTACATCATAAACAGCAGGCATAAATAACCTTATATGATTTGGCCTATTATTTTTACCCCTTAATTTGTATTGCTCCCAAACAACGTTGGCGTACCCATTGACGGCTAGTCAATCAAAGTGTAAAGCGCGCTATTTATGTTTACGTTTGATATTACTTACAGTCTTGATCAGTTTGTTGACCACCTTGCAAACTAGTTTTCTGCTGGACATTGGAATTAACTGCAAGCATCTTTTGTTTAGTCTGATTACGGTGATTGTGCTTTCGGGGAGCAATCAGGTTAGTCCGTATGTGCTGTTTCGCTTTCAACGTAGGAATTATATGGACCTAAAATAGCGATATATATCATTGCTAAAATACACTATAATATAAGTTATTACTATGCTTTAATATAATATACTTCATTACTATACATTAACCTGCAATTGGGTTATTTTTTTGTCATAATAAATGGGTTGAATTACCCTTGTTTTATCATGACAGTGTCATAGTAATAAAGCTATTAAGCTACACCCTTTTGCCGGAATTACTATTGAGGTGTCAATGGGGTTTCCGGTATCTTTTATCATTTTTAAATTAAAAAACTTTTTTTTTTTGCAAATTTTATTGCAGGATAAATACAATATTGGTGTATTGACGATACATATATAATGTATGTGGCTCGGCACAAAACGGATGGAAAGACTCGCTCAAGATAGTCTTTTCCCCGTTTCTAAGCCCGCCACTTAAATTCTATATTTACAGTCAATATACTAATTTTGTATATAGACTGAGCAAAACGGTTTAGCAACAAATATTTTTAATTTTATATTATCAATACTAATTTAGATTTCATTGCATAACAATAAATATACATTGTATTGTCATCAGAAACAATAACAAGAGGAAATAGCAACATGAACGTGCATCGTCATTCACACACTTCCGGATTTATTGAATGCAATGCATGACACATGATGAATTCACACAAAAATCAACAAAATCAAAATAACAAATTTTATTATCTCTTGCTTGTTAAAGTTTGTTATTTTGATTTTGTTTTCGCTTAGCTAGTAATTATACAAGGTCAATATTCCGGTGCCCTCTTGAACCATCACTTTACTCCATGGTCAGGTGAAATTTAAAGTTCTGTATAGACATGCCAATGACTTTATTGTGAAATGGGGTGTGATAAATTTAAACACCCCATTTGTTACTGTAAAGTCCATAACGAAAGACATCTAAACCAACAGAATATAGTTTATTCAGATTAGAATTTGTAATGCATTACACCACCTGTCCTTTTATCTGATTTTTAGGAATACAAACAAGTTGAATACCCGAGGACCTCAACCTTAAAAACTCTGAATTCACTTTGCATCACATCGCCCGACTATATATACAATAAATTGACTGAAGATTAAAAAAGGAACAGGACTATTGATGTCAAGTCTTTTGTTTCGATGTTTATGTTGGGTGATATATTAAAACATCATCCACTAAAAGCAGATGCTTTTCATTTGCATGAAGGTGGTGGCATCTGTTTTCCAAACATTCTGGAACAAAAACACATTTCAGTGGACAAATAAATAGACATACAAACAAATAGTTCGTTTAATCGCGTGTATTTCTTGTCTTCATTTGAAATATGATTTTTTATGTTCCAACATTAGTTTTTAAAGTTGTCAGTTTATTGCTCTAGCTTGACTGACGGATTTATCTATATGAGAAATTAGTCTCTTTAAATACATCCATTATCTAGTGTTGAGAAAATACCCCAAAGCTGTTGGTTGATCATGTATGAATTTTCTAACATCTATTTTTACATCTCCTCGGTAGGAACATACAGTTACAAGTAACGTCTGGTAGTGGGTATCATCTTAGATAACCACACAGTGTTATTAAAGGGCTTGTCTGATGTAACAAGCTTAATACAATCTGTTTCATTTTGTCTTTTACAAACATGCATATTACTGGTGATGGCTAATGTTGCACTTATAATAGACAAAAGCACTATAATGCCTGTCATTTTCAGTATATTCAAATGGAAGTCGTAGTTCTTGTACAAGGAACTGATACCTGATCTTATGCTGGGAACTGTATGTGACATGCTATTGCATGCATTTTGTCTGGATAACATTGTTACTTTTAGTTGAATGAATGAACCAAGTATCAGGATACTCTGAAGTACCAAGTAATATAATAACTGCACTGTTTCAAAATATTGCAGCAAGCTACATGTCGTGACTTCACCTGTCCATATTGAAGCAAAGATAAATCGATTCCTCCACCTGGTGTGACGTTATGTTTGCAGCAAGCAGATGTGACATTTCTGCTGCACTACTTAACCCCATGACCTCAGCAAATGTATCACGTGGTTGCTACAGGCTGTCACTTCAGATTGCTGCAATTGCTTCAGGGCTGCAGGAGTAGAACTCTCTTTACATAGCTACTTACAAGCAACACAAAACCAAAATGTTGTATTTCAATGCGACGGATTGGAACAATTCTTGACTATTCTAACAGACTAAAACACCATGTAAAGATCACTCCTGTCCAGGGTTTGGTGAAATCATAGATATTACTACTATTTTAAGTACAGTAAAACATCCAGGAATGAGACATCGCTACTTCGATATGAGCTAGTGATTGATGTTTAACGCCAACTAAGCAATTTTCAGATATATCATGGCGAGAACAGGTGAATTTGTAATGAGATGATGATGAGGTCACCTTTGTACTAGGTCTAGACGTTAAGTTGGATGTTATAGTTCAGATCACTGAAACAACAGCCAGCGGATAGACATGTCGCCCCACTCGGCACACTTATACTAATTCCGAGCCAATCAGTTTTCGCCATTTCTCCTCACTGCACCGTACTTAGCGGAGAAGCAATAAATACCAATTTTATAGTCTTTTGTTTGAACTTGGATACGTAAATGGACATAAATCTCGATTTTGAGTGTACATGATTAAGATTATTCCAGAAAGGCGGTGTGCGTACTAAATTAGATATCTACGTTTTATGGATATTTATCATATAATTCCCTTCAAATTGTTTTCCAAGGAAAGATATATTAATTATTGAAGCTAAGACTGTCTCTCAAAAACAAATACCAATTTGAGTTCGTCCTCGAACTTTAAACATATTTACTTCTTTAGTAAGTAAGTATACGATAAACATATATGGACATGAAGTAACCACAACTTACAAATAACAAGAATACAATAAAAAAAAGATGTTTTCAAATACATTATTATAATACTCCGACAATAACATGTAATTATTATTGATAATATATAAGGTAAATAACAATAATAAAGTATGTTTTTCAGTAAAAAGCAAAAGATTAGTCTACCTTAGGACGAGAGTGAATCCAATAATTTACTGGACGTGTTCTTCTGAAGTGCTCTCGATCTGTTGTGCAGATGTTATGCGCATAGGCGTGTATTTCATGAACAAATTCCGGTTTTCAATGAAATATGACTAACATTTTTTGTTTAAATACCACATGCAGTATGATATGTCCTGGAGTTTGAATAGTAATAATATAACTAAGTGAGGAAGTAATACAGTAACTCAAGCATTAAAGACACCTGGGAAAACCGATTGGTTAATGTCGTTGAGTTGTGACCACAAGACTAAATATGAATGACGTTGGTTTGCTCCGCGCTACACACCTAAAATGTTATGGTTTTCATACACCTACATAGAGTCAAGGTAAGGGGAGGGTCATCGATAAGTTCTTCATACCTCTACGTGACCCTCCTCGCAAGTCCATACAAATTGTTGAAATAGACGATGAATATTTACCCGTAACTAAATCCACCTCTCATATTAATAATTATATATTAACTTTAGACAAATGACAGATATTAAAATTAAATTAACCCATAAGAAAACACTAAAATCTAGAAACACAATATTAAAATACACTAGAATAGAAATGTCAGGTATGACACGGAACATTATTGTCATGTTTAGTTTCAGGTCAATGTCGAGGTTATGGCGTTTGTCGCAACTTTCAACACTATTGCAGCTATATCATGGTGGTATGTATAGATTCATTGTCACACGGTCTGTGGTGTCTGAGCTCTTGTGGTCGAAAGTTGAAACTGGGCTGCATTGGAAAGAAAATAAAATGTGTCCTTTCAAAGTCAACCTTATTACTTGAAGCATGGAATATAAAGGGCGGGGGTATATCACTCGTCTTCTTGCTATAAATACAAAGTTTTCGATTGACAACATATTTGTTTTGTTTGGTGGACGTGTTTTTCAACAGACAGTCGCATACCTATTGCTACAAACTGTCCTCCTCTTCTCGCCGACTTGTTCCTTTATTCGTATGAGGCAGACTTCATACAGGGGATTCTCAAGAAAAACGAAAAGAAGCTAACCCGATCCTTTAATTTCACGTTCCGCTATATAGATGATGTCCTTTCACGAAATAATTCTAGGTTTGGTGATTTTGTTGATAGCATCTATCCCATTGAGCTTGAAATAAAGGATACAACAGATACAGATATGCCTGCTTCATACCTTGACCTACACCTCGAAATCGACGGTGAAGGTCGGTTAAGAACGAAACTTTACGACAAAAGAGATGATTTCAATTTCCCTATTGTGAACGTTTCATTTATATGTAGCAACATTCCGGCATCACCTGTATATGGAGTATATATCTCAGATGATACGATATTCCAGAGCTTGTGGTTACTATCAGTATCAGGATTCCTATGATAGAAGGTTGCTGCTAACAAGGAAGCTACTGAACCAAGGGTTCCTTTTGGTAAAGTTGAAGTCATCACTTCGAAAAGTTTACGGTCGCCACCATGACTTGGTTGACCGTTATGGAATATCCGTGTAAAATGCTGTTGACAAAATGTTTATAGCAATGACGATATTTTATTACTTGGATATACAAATGTAATACATGAAGTAGGTAAGTAAGAATATATATATATCTAATTGATCAAGTAAACTATTTCCAGGAACAATGCAAGTAGATAAACTTGTATTCAGGTAAAAATCTTGAAAAATGTAAAGATTTTTTTTTTATTATTATTCGTATGCATGTCTAATTTCCAATTAAGAGAAGAACAAATATGGTTATGGTGATTTGCTTATCAATATTGGTGATTGTGTAACATGGAAAACGTGGTTTGCAAAATAATTATGTACTTGGAAAACACAATATATTTTTTCTATTTTAAAAAGGGAGCAATAAATTATATTTAAGGCAACTGTCTCTAGAAAAAAACAGTATTGATTAAAATTAGTATTTGGAATCGAGTGCTCCTTTTATATCAATCACAAGTAGTACAAAAGTAAATAAATAAAGCCACGTGTCGGCTATAAAATGTTGTTGACAAAATGTTTATAACAATAAACAAATAGTTGGATATAATACATGAAGCAGGTAAGTAAGCATATACATATATCTTATTTATCAAGTAAACTATTTCAAGGAACAATTAAAGCAGATATACTAAGTCAACAATGCAGATATGGATAATACTGAGAAAGAATCATAACAAAAATGGAAAGTTCGAATGTTTCTTATTTGAGTAACACAAAAGTTGATGTTTTAATAAGAATGTATGAGATCCTCAATATCCTGGACACAATTGATAAACATGATGCTGTATCGAGTACACCTCGCCACGAACGGGATTCGAACTCACAACTTAAGTGATGATGCCCCTACAGTTTTCTCTAATGTCTATTATCTAAATGGCTTACATTTTGACTTGGATGAAGTTTATTTAACAAAAGTTATAAGCACCACATCAAAAATAAATTGTGATTTAATTCTTCAACAATTACAATATAACACTAAGATGTTATATGTCCAGTTCCGGATTTAGATAAAGAGAGGCCCTAGGCTATTACATATGTGAGGCTCTCCCAATTCCCCACCTTCACGACTGGGGGAAGATGAAAGTGTGTTTAATCAATTTCAAGAAAGACGAAGATGATGAGGGATGTTTAAAATTCTGCAATATTCTGAAATTAAGTGCAACTGTGTAAGGAAAATTACTGAAGGGTTGTTTGGAAAGTACAGTACGTTATGACAGCATAGAGTGAAAGTCCAATAACATTGAAAATATTACACACCTTGGCAAGAGGCCTCCTAAAACATGAGGCCTATAGGTAAATTCGGCACTGGAGAGGTCATTAATAATATTTTCTTTTCCAGGGAATGGTACCACTAACATCTACATTATTAATTGTACTTCCAGCCATTCTTATGATGTCCATGTATGGATAGATATTTTGCATTGTCAGAAAAAGATATTATAAAGACGAAACAACTAATACTAATGGGAACACGTGTAAGCTAATAATTATAATACTCCTAAAATTGGTAGCACTCTTAAGCTATTAAGTATATTACTCATACAAGCCATTAGTTATATCAATCTACCTTCATTGTGCAGTAGTTGATGGCTCATTTTTAAATAGTCAAACTTGGCCATGCGGCCACCTCTATAAAGCAGTCACTTGTATTAAAAAGTCACATTTTTCCTAACCTGACACGGAAAATGTCATATGAATTGAACTTCTTTTAAGAGGTCACCTGTCGTATAAGGCCACCTCTTCTTTGCCCCAAAGCTGGCCTCTTAATACAGGTTTGACTGTATACTATGTGCACAGTGCTCAGGATTAGGACTCAACCTTCTTTACCAGAAAGCTGTTCAGCCAATTATATGTGAGGCACGACATTTTACACACACGTAGACAACCTTTCCATGGGCGAGGTGCTGTTTGGGTCCTTAAAGCTAATTCAACCTCGCCACATTTTATTTACTTATATGCACCAATGAAGTGATAAAATGATTGTTGCATAACGCCAAATGAGAAATGCTCCATGCAAATACAAGTCATATTAAATGAGATGATGATGCGTTCGCTTTGTACTAGACCAAGACAGATGCTAGCTCACTGAAATGATGGTCCGCAAGTGGACATGTCGTTCAGCTCGGACCCATTATTCCCTACTTCGAGCCAACCAGCCTATGTTTTTGTTGTATGCTTAGCAGAGAAACAACAAATACTAATTTTATAGTCTTTGGTTTAACCTGACAGCAGCTCGAACCTACGATCTATAACAATCGAAGCAAATACGTTAACAATTACACCATTGATGCGGTATCTAAGGATGAGAATGAGCAGTCATGTATATGTGTGTATCTATTTTCCCTTTTTTTCCGATAATACTGATTGGACTTTAAAATTATTCTGACGGTGTAGTTGTGTTTGTTTTCATGTCATTATCTTCTTCTGGTCTTGATCTGTCAAGCAAATTGAAAGTCGCAGTCTTTAAGCAACTGTTAAATTAACTGTCAAATGAGACAACTAACGCATGTTTACATTCATAAACATATAGTATATGCATTAACTGTTAAGACAGAAACAAAAATAAATCATGGAAGCCAGAATGTGTTGTGAGTTTTAATATGGATGGGCGGATATTAGTATTTTATCCCGAGCCAGAAGCGAGGGATAAAATTTACTAATATCTGCCACTCCATGTTAAAATTCAAAACACATGATGGCTACCATGATTTATTTCGATTCTGATATGTCTAAGGATACAAATACGGTAGTATACTTTGATTGAAAGACGTAATTTATATTTACGATTGCGGCAAATGTCGGACACAATTTACGTAACTCGAATAATACTGCGCCCTCTATCGGCATTATTCGGGTTACAATTTATGCCGCCAATGACAAAGTCAGCCACATTCATTGGCGCATGTGATAATGAGATTATACCGAATTGTTAGCAAATCAAAAGAAGGAGATCATGTCAGAATACGTACATTGATGCG
>MJUT01065367.1:8950-46682 GCA_002080005.1 Gigantidas platifrons | reverse complement strand
TCTAAGGATACAAATACGGTAGTATACTTTGATTGAAAGACGGTAATTTATATTTACGATTGCGGCAAATGTCGCACACAATTTACGTAACTCGAATAATACTGCGCCCTCTATCGGCATTATTCGGGTTACAATTTATGCCGCCAATGACAAAGTCAGCCACATTCATTGGCGCATGTGCTAATGAGATTATACCGAATTGTTAGCAAATCGAAAGAAGGAGATCATGTTAGAATACGTACATTGATGTGGTATCTAAGGATGAGAATGAGCAGTCATGTATATGTGTCTATCGATTTTCCCTTTTTTTCCGATAATACTGATTGGACTTTAAAATTATTCTGACGGTGTAGTTGTTTTTGTTTTCATTTCATTATCTTCTTCTGGTCTATATCTGTCAAGCAAATTGAAAGTCGTAGTCTCTAAGCAACTGTTAAATTAACTGTCAAATGGGACAACTAACGCATGTTTACATTCATAAACATATAGTATATGCATTAACTGTTAAGACAGAAACAAAATTAATGGAATGCTATAAAAGATGATCGAACAATAACAAAGATAAAACAAAAACAAATTATTATAATAAGAAGCATTGCTAATTGTGTGGATCGCCCAACAACGCTAAAAATGTTGCTAACCGCATCGTTGGCGTAATGCTTAGTGTGCTCGCCTCGAGTGCTGTGGATTGTTCGAGCTCGGGTCGGGTCAAACCAAAGACTATATATATAAATTGCTTCTCTGCTAATCACGCTTGCAATAGTGTATCCGAGTGGAGCAACATGTCTTCCCGCGGACTGTCGTTAGTACTATAAACATCTAACTAAGCGTGTTGGTCTAGTAATTACAATACTTTACAATTTACTAATTTTGTTATTACCCTTATCATAATTATCTCGCTCATTTGGCGTTTGCTAAACAACAATCACCCACTCATTCACTAAGAAGGTTGTGGAGTACTGGTTCTGTCCCAGAAGTTTGAAATACCAAAGTGGTAATCAGCAGTCGTAAATCTAAGATACCAAAGTGGTAATCAGCAGCCGTAAATCTAAGATACCAAAGTGGTAATCAGAAGCAGTAAATCTAAGATATCAAAGTGGTAATCAGAAGCCGTAAATCTAAGATACCAAAGTGGTAATCCGAAGCCGTAAATCTAAGATACCAAAGTGGTAATCAGAAGCCGTAAATAGAAGAAGTACATATATCACAATGGCCAAAAGAAATGGAACCAAAGAACAGACAATGATACTAAACAGAAAACTAAAGATCGAGAAACACGGGCCCCACTAAATACCAGGGGCAAACTAAGGAGCTCCGGAAAGATGAGAAGTTTCTGCTCAACATGTGGCACCCGTCATGTTAATCTTGTTACAAACCCAGTGATAGGTCAAGAACGAGTAAAGAACCGGATTGTGATAACGATGGTGATTGTAAAGTATTGTAATGTTTATTGTTAGCTGTTGCAGGTGTTTTACGTTCTAAACTAGCATAATCACTTGGTAGTGTCATGAAGCGAAGTCTTCTAATTACATGTATTGTTGGTATAGGTAAGTATAGAAACACGTGATACTAAGTCTTGTTACAGGTGTTTTACGTTCTAATCAGGTACACTCACTGAGTGGGGGTATGGCGTTTAACTCCATTTTCAACAATATTTCATTTATATCGTGACAGTCAGTTTTATTGGTGAAGTACCCGGAGAGAACTACCGACCTGCCGCAAGTCACTGACAAACTGTATCACATAATGTTGTATCGAGTACGCCTCGCCCGAGCGGGATTCGAACTCACAACGCTAGCGGTGGTAGGTCCCTTCATGGAATGGAGCATTCTAATTTCATTTGTTGGTGGTTTAGGTAAGTATATAAACATTGATCGTGAATCTTCAAATAACAATTATCTAGAACATATTTGAATATAAATAAACATGAGAGACTAATCAGTTCGGCTTTTCAATCTATTGACTTGGTGCTTATCTGATGATGGTTATTTAAAAATACGCGTCATGCACACTAAATTCGATATCTACATTTTAAAATTACATTTGGCAGAAATAAAAAAATAAATGAATGTTGCTGATATTATCGTTCTACATTTCACAGTTACAGTAGGGTCTTCAAAAACGACTATAATTCATACCCTAAAATGAAGGTGAAACGGTTCCTAGCCTACAGTTGAGTGGTACTCTGTATTTCTGACGATAAACGCTACGTCTTAGCATCTTCGTTGTTTCGATGTTATTTTCTCTATAGAATTGTATTCGCTAGATGTGGTTATATCAGCAAAGAACAAAGTAAAATACAAGTAAAACAATCTTAGAAATTTCTTTTGATCTTTCTAATTGGTTAAGTATTATATGTACCATGGAGCTTACATATTAACTTATTTAAACCAACGAATCCGAAGGATGAGTTGGTTTAAATAAGTTCATGAGTAAGATCCATGGTATACATTTGTATATGGTTTGTAACAGAAATGACATGATTAACAGATCCTATGACGTCAAAATCATGGAATAACAGATCTATGACGTCAAAATCATGGAATAACATCAAGATCTTCATGTTAGACCATGGTTTGTAAAAGTTCACTATTTTTAAGTTGATTATTGCATAACAACATCTAAGGAAAAATGCGTATTTATGTTACAATTGACTGTTGTCTAACGCCAGGTGAACAGTAATGTATATATACACTCCGACAAAAGTTAAGCACCACCCTATATTTTTATCGATATATGTTTTTACATTAATACTGTTAAAACAATAAAATAGATATCACCATTTTTGTTACACTTCTTAAAAGACTACACCAAGCGCTCTACAATTACCAATCTATTTTTGAAGTATTTATCATCCTGAAAGAAGTGACTATGACGTGGCAAAAATGGGGTTCAAAACAGGCGCTGGAAAAACGTAAAACCAGTTTGTCTTTGATGGAAGTTTTTAACATTGCATTAAAATGCAGAGTCTTCAGATTTTAAGAACTGTGAAATGCATCTATTGCGCGTATGTGTAAGGCATAAAAATCAATAACGAGTATATCCACCCCGTTTATTGTTAAGTTCTGTAACACGCCTCGTCATGCTTCGCACAAGACGCCTAAGCCGTTCTTGGGGGAACTGTTGCCACTCCTGTAAGATAGCAGTTCTTAATTCGTCAATATTTTGACATTTTGGATTGCGTTGGTTAATTTTTCGGCCAATACAGTCCCATAAATGCTCTATAGGGTTCATGTCTGGCGACATCGCAGGCCATGGAATTGTGTGAACAGCCTCTTGCTCTAACAAATGTTGTACAATTCGGGCTCTATGTGGCCTAGCGTTGTCGTCCATGAACATTGGCCTATCAGCCAACGCATGATTGTCGAAATGGGGGACTACGCGTGTAATGAGCACATTGTCACGGTAGTTTTGGCCTGTCAGATTACCATCAAGAAGGTACAAGTCCAACTTACAGTCAAAGGAAAAACAACCCCAGACAGTTACACTCCCACCCCCAAAAGCAGTTGTGCCCAAAATGTGGTTGTCCTTAAGTGAAGTGTTTCGTTGCCGCCAAACCCTTGCACGGCCGTCGGTAGGGCGTAGCAAAAACGACTTTCATCAGACCAGTGGACCCGTCTCCATGTGCGAATAGTCCACCCCAAATGATCATGTGACCAGTCAAATCGAGCATGACGATGACGTAATGTCAACTGTAGACGTGTTATTGGTCGTCGCTCTCGCATTCCCTGATGGTGGAGGCGTCTGATTACAGTGCGTGTGCTAATTTGGCCATCAAACGCTAAATTACCACGAAGTGCACCAGCTGTACTGAATGGCCGTTTCCGTGCCCGTCTGGATATGAGCCGGTCCTCTCTCGGCGTCGAGGTCTACCTGCACGTGGACGGTCAGTAACATTCCCCGTTTGACGAAAACGCTGCATCAGTCGTACAATGATGGAATGGTTAACCCTGAAGTGGTCTGCCACCCTTATATGGCTAAAACCACCTCTATGCATGCCAACAGCTTGCCACCTTTCTGGTATGGTTAATTTTCGCCGCACCATACCAAACCAATTGAAAATGAAACTTAAAACTCTACACCTTTCGTTCGCAAACACAAATGTTGAAAAGTACACGTGGCACTTTACACACCCTGTCATATACACATAAATAAAAATCGATCAATAACCTGTTTCACAGGTAAGTACGTATGCGTGTACAGGTAACGAAAACAGCAAACCGATTTGAAATAAGTTCATTATTAGAAAAGATATTATTGAAACAAGTCAGGTGGTGCTTACGTTTGGTCGGACTGTATATATTCATGACTTAAACAACTTTAAAAATTATAATTCATGTAGGAAAAAGTGAAAACGGACGAGATAATTTTTTTCATTGCCAACAGGAGGGTTCGGGTCACGTAATATACGTACAACCTTTTATTTATCAGATGTTGAAATTTGTATTTTACGTCTAAAAGTGTGCCATTTTCACAACAAGGGACTCTCGTTTTCTTCTAATTCTTGAGGATAGCTGTTCAATCTATTCGTCCCGCCCAACTAGAGGACACCTTTCCTTCTATGTAAATAATGTAAACAATCATATATTCTTGATCTTTATGGGTTTTTATTTTTAAAGTACATTATCGAAAATATTCGAAAAAAAAATCCTCCGTGCATGTAGCAGTCTAAAGCGATCACCGACAATGTTTGACCTGGTATATGTTGAAAAGATCATTGTTATTTTATCATCATGAACATATCCGGTACAAGTCTTGTTGGGAAAATTCATAAAAATGCACATTGCCATTGGCCAAATACAGATAAAATGATCAAAACCCGGATAGATAAAACAATATTAGTGAAACCATACACTCAGAATGCCTATTGATTTTGTAACTGCGTATTGATCACATGACTCAAATTCATATTTTGTCTTCCCTTTGTTCGACGTTATAATTATAATGGATACGTTTACCTTGTTGTAATCATAATTTCGCCCTTTCTCAATTCATGACTTACTATCGAATTCTTGACAAAACTAACAAGACGAGTCTCACAAATGAGGCATGAACTACTTACCCTTCCGGAGCCCCTAAGGTCAACGCGCTTTTTTTGTGGTGGTCGTGTTGCTAAATATTTTTATGAGTTTTTCTGTGTAGATCTTTGTTTGTCTTCCTGCCAAATTTCTTTTGGCCACAGTATTGTTCCTTTGGACATTATATCATCTGTCCGTTTTCGATTTAGGACTGAAAAAGTGAAGGTACCAAAGCGGTAATCAGAAGTCGTAAATCGAAGGACATTCAATACAATGACGAAGAGACAATGTATAAGTAGACAAACAATAATCAAGAAAACACTAAGCATAAAAACTAAAGATTGAGTAAAATGAGCCCACAAAAAACCGGGGGTGAACTCAGGTGCTCCGGAAAGGTAGTAGTGCTTGCTTTACTAGTGGAACGACATTTCTAAATTCGATGGCAACTCATGAATGAGGAAAGGCGGGATTGTGATTACCGAGTCATGATGGCGACCGTAAAACTTTCGAAGTGATGACTTCAACATAATCACATGGAACCCTTGGTTTAGTAAACGTTCCTCATTTACAGCAACTCCCTATCAAGGTAATCAAGATATTAACCACAAGCTCTGGAATATCATATGAACTGAGAGTTATATACTACATATGCAGGTGCTGCTAGAATGTTACTACACATAAAAGGAAAGTTCGCGATTGAAAAATTGAAACAAGGGCAACGCAAAGCGTGGCATAAATCAATAGGGTTCCAGATTCTTATAAGGACTAAATATATACTAAGTTTGGTCAAAATCCATTGAAGGATGTTGATTCTAGAGTGTTCACAAGGATGTTACGGAAGGACGGACGGACGGACGGTAACATTACTATATCCCTTCGCAACTTCGTTGGCGAGGGAATAATAATCTCTCTTGTCATAGTTTCGTTCTAAACTGATCCCTGTTGATAAATTCGTCAAGTATTTGATTTTACTGCACAGGTACTGTTAACAATCATTAGTAAATCATGTATGACCTAACTGAATTATATCAATAAGGGTAATATATAAATTAGTGCGAATAAGAACTTGAAATTTGCAGAGACAAACTGACCCGATTCTCTATTTCTTTTCCCCCACAATAAATCAGATGTCTGGAGGAAAACAAATAGTATACTTGATAAGAAAAGATTGCAGACATCAAAGGGGTATATATATACTACCCTTCTAAGTTTTCTAGCTTTCTGCGGGGGAACAAAGACACAAAACGTGATTCTGTCACCTTAAAAATTGTATTTCGAGTAGAGCACGCTTTTATTATATAGATAGGTGTGAATTATGGAGATTTATCCGTGAAATAAATTCCGATATTTCACATGTGAAATATCAGTTTTTTTCCCGCCAGAACTACTTTTAGACAACTTTAAGTGTAGTGGTTACGTCCCTTGTTGTGTTACGGTGAATACACACATGATTGTAAACTGAAACAATTAAACAAATGAAAAAGTTTTAGTACTTTTATAAATTATTTTAATTGAATCATTTTATTGATACATTAAAATCATACACTTGCTTATTCTAAATCGAATCATTTCACTAGCATAACACAACAGATTTAAATATAAACAAACAACGGCAATGTTAAAAGTGCATTGTAGATTGTCAGTTTCCTAATTCCTTTCACCACCCCTTTTCAATGAAAAATCGTCTGCTTTGAACAATCTTAAAATTAAAAAAAAACATAACAAAATGTCTGATCAATTTGACGCATATACGGCAGCTGTAGTCTCCAATTTTTTTTAGAAGAAAACGATTTTGACTTGGAGATTTCAGAACGTTTCATTTGAGGACATTGATTCATTCCTTAGTTCGAATTCTGTTACACATGAAATACCCACGACTCGGACAATAATAACACATCGTGCCTGGTTCCTCAGATAAATCGGACTGACATTAGTCACAATTGCATTGAATTTTTCCATAACAACATTGCAAATCCGCCCATATTCAAATAAAATTCAGAAACTCGTCCTTCATTTAAATTTCCAATTTTTTTCATCGAAGCGACAACACTTGACTTGTTTGAATGTGCGGCCATATTGATTACACACTATCATTGCTCGTAAATTCATACGCGTGGAATGAAATATACAAATTAAATAAAATAATATAAAAGAAATTTTGGAAGTCTATATAATAAACAATATAACTAATCATAGATTTCGAATATCAAAATAAGACCACTCGTGATCGAATACGCATTAAGGATTAAACTCGTGGACTGAACAAGTTCCGCCCACTCGTTTAAATCCTTATGCGTACTTCGATCTCTCGTGGTCTTATTTTGATATTCAAAATCTACGGTTAGTTATACTATATTTTTTCGGAACATCATTTTTAATTTGCCTCAAATATGCACCGAACTCTAGTAGGGAATATCCTTAAAAACAAGTTAAACAACCGCAAATGGAAGAAAATAACACTTAACAACAATTATTTTTACCAGGTTAATGTAACCTCGATGAGTTTTATTAACAAAAGACAATACTTCTACTGGTAATGGCTTTTCTTTATTAATCATCTCAAGTGTTTAACACTAAAAGTCTTTCTAAGTGTCGTTGAGGAAATATAATTGATTTTGTCCAGGAAAGATTGATTGTTCATTTGGAAAACACTTTGACTTCAATTTGATCAATTTACCGAATGTGTAATAGATCAGTTGCACATTCACACTTGATGCCAAAATTATATTCTTTCTACACGGAGAGTTTGAAGATTCCAAAGAGGTAATCAGAATCCGTATATCGAAAATGAACAGACAACACAATGGCAAAAAGAAAAAGTACAAAAGCACGAACAACGATCTACAAAATCGTACACATAAAACTAAAGATCAAGTATCCTGAACCCCATTAAAACCGCTGTATTACCCCTACGCTGGGGGAAAATCTACCCATTCCATGCAACAGCACCGGAAATGGCACAGACTTTGAGTATAATTTTCTTATTATGTGTATTACTCTATTTTTTTCAACTGGTTGGGCGTGGCTTAACACGGGTTGTCTGATTACAGGAAAGTCCATGTATTTAGGAGGCTCAGGTTACCTGATCAATTTCATTTATACAGCTATATTCAATCGTGCGTGTATGATCCAATCTGTGTATTTAAATTACACCCTTGTGCGTTCTATTCCTTTTGTATGAATTGATTTCGGTGACACTGCTGAATACAGTTCAATAATGTCAATAACGGGAACTGTCCTGTACATACACAAAATAAAATCGGATGCTCTCATGTAAATGTAAAGGTCCACTCCGCCCGACCAGTTAAATAAATTAGAGTAATACATATTAGGACCTTGTAAAAATCAGAGGATTATTTATTTTATGGCATTGAAAATCGACAAGTTGCCACAAGATTAAAGTTTTATACAGATTGTGAACACAAAAAATTAAATGTTATTTCCGTTGAGCTTTTCATGAAGAAATACCCTTTTGCCATGCAACTTTAAAGGGGAATTACTCAATTAAGAAGGCATGAGTTTAGAATCAAGTCGGGGTTTGTCAAAGAGTAATTGTTGGCTATCGCCAAATTAGCATTTTTTTCAGCTATATCATGGCGAGAACAAATTTCATTCGATGAGATGATAATGATGTCCGCTTTGTAATAGACCAATGTGCTTAGTTGGTTTGTGTTATAGTGTTAGCGTATTGAAACAACCTTCCGCGGATAGAAATGTCGCTTCACTCGGATACATTTTCCTGATTGCGAGCCAACTAGCATTTTTCTTTCTTGATGCTACGTGCTTACTGGGTAAGCAATACATTCCTCTTTTTATATCCAACAATAGTCAATAAACGTAGAGAATACTGAAGGGACAATCCAGAGAAACTGGCAACAAAGGGTACAGAGAACGAAGATAAACAAAGGAAAAACACAACACAAGATGTGCTGGACATCGCTACACGCAAACAAACAGAAATAACGTAAATAAGTCATGCGCCCTCCTACAAACAACTGCGGAAATCGTAACGAACATCACAACACGGAACTCAGAACGTAAAGACAAAATAACAAACTAACAAACAAACAAATAACGAACAAACAAAGAGGTAAATATCAAATACCACTGTGGTAGGACATCAGTGAAAATCTAAGAGGTATTGATATAGAACTTACTATTTACTCTGCGTCATTCCAAACATGTCACAGCAATTCAAAGAACTAAAGCCATGACCCGATAGCGATATACAAAAAAGCTTCAAGATATCAAAGAGGTAATTAGAAGCCGTATGTACATGTATGTTTAATACTTTGCACTGGTTGATTACCTGTTATCAACCGGTAAATAACCCCATCCGTTCCGTCAAGTGGAAATAATGATTACATCAGTCGTCTGCAGAAAAATGGCTGCCAGAGATCTGAGATTTGGTCAGTCTGAAGATGACGAGACATTTATTAGCTCAAATAGACTCTGCAAGCACAAAGAGACGAAGAAAGGCAGCAGTGCAGTGTTTTATCTTAGAATACATGGTGGCTACTAACAGTATCATAAATCTGGATTCGTGTGGAGGAAATGGCTACACTTGACGCAAGAAAAAAGGATTGAAACCAATGTAAACTGTCTGTTTTGAAATCAATGAGATTTGGTCTAGTCGGACATTTTAAGAATGAACGTAAAGTTGGTATTATAAAAGATGTTCGCTTCAAAAAGGCAAATGATATTTTCCAAGATTGTATAAAAGTCTCGTATTCTACACAAACACACCATCAAGTCTACTAAACAAGGTGTGGTTTGACATTATGTATTTCCTTTGTAGACGCGGGAGAGAAAACCTGATGAACATGGCTAAAGAGACATTTGGTATATCCACAGACGCTAAAGAAAGGGAAATACATATTCCAAAAAGTTGATGAGATGGACAAGAAATTTAAGAACCACAAGAAAAACTGTAACACCCTAGCTGAGGGCTTTATGTATGCTGTTTCATGTAATTAAAATACAACAATGTAGATTGATTAATTAAAAAAAAACATTCCATTTACAAGGGCCCAAGTGGCTCAATGGGTTAGGTAGTTCGATTACCTAACAACTCATACAAGCCTATCACCAATACGGCGTGAGTTCGCGCCCGGCTTTGTAAATTACAAAAAGGTGCACTCGATTCGCAACCGCAAGTGATAAAGTTTACCAGTTGCCTGCCCATGGTCGGTGTTCTCTCCCGGTACTCCGGCTTCTTCCATCACTAAAATTGGTCGCCATGATATAGCTGAAAGTGGCGTTAAAACACCAAAAATCAATCATTCCATTTACATCCATATATGAGTAGTGTCTGGAAGTAATAAAGCACTTTATTACTCTCTGGTAGTGCCAACACAATATTTTTTAAAACTAATATGCAGAAACACACAATAAATAATCAAAATTCAAACATCTAACCAAGAGCAGCAATTAAATACGGCAAGTCTGGTACCAAACACTCGGTTGGAAATCAGTAGTGAGTTCGAAACTTTTCCCACTACAACAGTTTTATACACAGTTGGTTCCTCGGTACACATTTATCGGCCATATTTAGACAAAGTGTATTGTAGTTAAAAGTAGGACAACTTGAATCATTGTCCTGTAGATTAAAGGAGGGTTGTCCCTTAAATTATATATATATATATTAAAAACATATAAATCAGCAAAAAATATCACGATCACGATGTTATTTGATCTTAAACAATTGAAGACATGCAGTAAATTCATATACGCGAATATATGTGCTTCTAGCGTTGGAAGGCCGAAATCGAAGAAAGAAAAGCGGTCATTAAACCAGTAACGGGAACGATGACTTTGCATGTTATTTCAACAGATAATCATAACAATTTGATAAAAAGAAACACCACCTGCACATGTTGTATCTGTTAGAATAATGCAGATGGATTTCATGGAATATGTGCATACGGGTGGGACACCGTTGACTTGCTAAAACAGACTGAACATCCCATGTATGATACACACATTGGTTTGATGATAACAATGCAACTCCTGTACATAATGAAGAAATTACATGTAGCAAGGCCGATTATGTTCTAACTGCTTATGAAAGAATCAGCTACACCGGAAAAGTTTTAGAGGACGACGTTAGTGATAAGACTCTACATATTGACTTTATGGTTGAGAGCTGGAAGGTGGTGAACAGATTTCGTTGGCCAAACAAACAGGACACGTCATGGATTAACAGCAACATATATTCTTCGTAAAATCCAGCACCCTATTGCTACTGAGAAAGGGGGCGGCTGTTCTGTATTTCTGATGATGCCATTGAGTTTATAGAGGCATTCAACTGTAACTAACCTACGGGACAAGTCGTTTTCACTATTGATGCCAATCTAGACTTTATTTGACTGTTATTACAGAAATTTGGTATCCAGGGGAAATGTTTTGATATTATTAAAAATATGTATAAGAATATAAAATCCTGTGTTAGAAGCCAAAAACGATGTTCAGATTTTTTCCCATGCTTAACAGGGGTCAGACAAGGGGAAAACATTTCACCTATCCTGTTTTCTTTATTTCTGAATGACCTTGAAGAATTCTTAAAATCTTTAGAAGGCATCCCTCTTGTTAAACTAAAAGAACAATGTATGAGTGAAATAACCATGTATGTAGAACTATTTATTCTAATGTATGCTGATGACACAGTTTTGTTAGCTGAGTCTTCTGATGATTTACAAGAAAACTTAAATATTTTTAATATTTATTGTAAATCATGGAAATTATCTATAAACTGTTCAAAGTCTAAAGTTGTTATATTTAGTAAAAGGAAAATGAAAAATTCACCAGTGTTCACTTTAAATGATGAAATTATTGAAAGTGTAGATAGTTATTCATATCTTGGGTTGGTTATGAATTATAATGGATCTTTTGTAAAAACTAAGTCAAAATTAATAGATCAAGCTAGACGCGCATTATTTGCTGTTTATAGACGTATCAAAAACCAACCTATTCCAGTAGATTTACAATTGAAATTATTTGACAGTCTAGTTGAACCGATATTGCTATATGGATCAGAGGTTTGGGGTTTTGAAAGTACATGTTCGCTAGAAAAAAATCATTTACAATTTTGTAAAAAGATTTTACAGGTTAGAACAACAACGCCAAGTTATATGATTTACGGGGAACTTGGTTGCTTTCCTCTCTCAATAAAGATAAAACTGAGAATGCTATCCTTCTGGAATAGACTCATTAGTAATTGAGTTCAAAACTGTATAAGTTAATGTATAAGTTACATATGAATGGAACAATTAATTTTAAGTGGATTTCCTTTGTTCAAAGTGTATTTAATGATACTGGACTGAGCTATGTATTTGAATCTCAATTTCCAATATGTATGTCTTCTATAAAATTAGGGATAAAAGAACGATTACGTGATCAATTCATTCAAAAATGGTTTTCAGACTTGGATAACTCTGCAAGAGAATTTTATAAAGTTGTAAAAAAAGATTTTAAATTTGAGGAGTACCTTATTAGATTATCAAAACAAGACAGGATATACATAACCAAACTTAGAACTTCAAACTTGAAGCTTCCCATTGAAACCGGAAGATGGAATAATATATCAAAAGAATTAAGATTATGCACATTTTGTAATAAAAAAATTGGAGATGAATATCACATTTTATTTACATGTACAAATGATAGAATTGTTCAATTAAGACAAAAACATATCCCAAATTATTATTGGAATCCACCTGTTATTTACAAGATTATGCAATAACCAACTTATGATTAATATTTCAAGGTTTATAAAAAATATGTCACAATTATTATAGCTTTCTTCAATATAAAATTATATATATATGTATGTAATGTGTATGTACTTGTGTATATATATACACTCATGCATGCATGTATATGTTAGTGTGTGTGTATGTGTATCTTTATATTATATTGATTGCATTCTTAATATTGTTTCTGTTTAGTTCGTCATTTTCTGTATTGTATTTAATATTGTACCTCATGTTTCACTGTATAGTGTCTGAATGTTGTTCAATAAAGTTCTAAAAAAAAGTTATCTAAGTATTCAAATTGTATATTTTGTTCGCGAAACTAGGATGTTTCCAGTAAATATTTACTTTTCAAAAGATTTTATGAGTTTGATTTTATTAATGTTGTGGACCAAGCGAGACCATCATCTTGTCTGATTTCTCTAATATTTCTCTAAAAACCACGTTTGTATGTTTTTTTCTGAAGTACAAAGTAGCATAACATTTTGCAAAATAATAATCTACGGAACAGCTCTTTTCAATTTACGTGATAAGGTTGATAAATACGTTCATTGTTTTGTTCTTCAAGTTAAAGATTTGGTGTGTGATCTGGTAAATAAAGGACTATTACAAGGTTTTTATAGCTACTTATTTATTTAATATATTATCAGGGTGACATTATAAGGCAAATCAAAGGTAACAGCATTTTAAAAATTAATATTTCTTTGTTCTATTCATATTATTGAAACATACATTTTGAAGCAAAATCAGATCTTCAGCGATGGGATCTTGGTATATTTTTTTTTTTATTGTGGATCACTTCTAGTCATAATTTTCTTACCTCCATTCAAAAAAATATGCTAAATTAAATGTACAACCAGAATAAATAAATAAGTGTAGGTCTATTTTAAAATTTGCTAAGAAATTGTTGCTCCAGTGGTTGGTTGTCGGTACATATTATTATTATAACATCAGCAAACGTTGAAAATATTTAGGGTGTTAATGGCCAGTAGTCACTTTCCTGAAGACAGCATCTAAGTTTGTTTTGGAAGTTTGTACCCTCCAATTGTCGCGGTTCCGTGAGAATGAGTGTACCATTTTTCAGCTCTATTATAGCGAGAACAGGTTTTATTTCAACGAGACGATGTTGCCTGTTTTTTTTTTTTTACTAAAACAACATGTTGAGTTGCATTTGTATAGAGCTAGCTCACTGACACAGCTGTGCGCGCGGTAGACATCTCGTTCCTACTCGGACACATTATCCCGATATCGAACCAACCAGTCTTTGTTCTTACTCCTTAATGTGGCATGCTTAGCCAAGAAGCAACTAATACCAATTTTATACTCTTTGGTTTAACTCGCGTGACTCCTACCCACGAGACGATCACGCTAACAATTACACTAACAATACGGCGTTGTTAACATTGAGTACGCACTAATAGTTTAACCCATTTAACGTTTGTTGTGAGCCTCATTTACGCATCCTACACATAGGAAACTAGGTCTTATTTCAATGGCCCGGGGTTCCCGCGGGGTGCATGGATTTCAGTAACGATTTAAATCGCTTGTAATTTGGTAGCAAAACTGAATTAATGTCATTTCCACATTTTATTTGATAATATACATATAATACTGGTGTAAACAAAGATTTGTAAGTATAAAAAGGATAAGATAATAAAATAATATAACTAAGCTAGGCATACTGTCTTGAATAAGAGCGAGACCAAAATAATGTTTATATAAATGTAGGATTTACACTGGGGTTTTCTTTTACCGATTTCATTCATGTAAATGACATTTAACACAGTCATTTACCATTATTTACTTCAAATATTTCTTGTATTCGGCCATGACCTGATTTCTCATTTCCTGAAATCCGAAATCAGAATTCGGGAGGAATTCTGCGATTGTTTTATTTGCGCTAATATAATCAAAATATGGCCAGTGTGTGGTGTCGCCACTATCGTAGTTGTAGCACTGAATCGTTGCACAGTAGTCATCGCTGACATTTTGAAGTTTGTGTGTCTGGTACCAATTTCGATCTATCCATGTGATATCATCTTTTTGCAGGTCAAGTATTTTGATCGGTTTAGCTTGGAGATCTGTTGTTTGTTTATTGTATACCTTGACACGTATAGAACCATGTAGAACTTTAATAACGGCATTCGCGTTACCATGGTTATGTATTGGACTGTAATTGCTCTTTGGCCAAATTTCCAAAACATACGGAATTCCAGGGGAATTTCCTAGACTGTGTCCAAGAGTGACACGGAGATACGTTTCGTTCGGGTCATCGCCAAATTCTGTAGATTTCTCTTCTAATTTCTTGTTAAGAAGACACCCTTTAGTTTCAATGCTGTAGCGAATCGCATCGGAAAGCAATACAGGTTCTACTTCCTCGGGGTAGTTCAGATTGCAGTGAATGATATTATCATACAGTTCTTTGCATGCTTTCGGTAGACTGGCAGAAAACACGAACTTTGATTGGTCTAAAACAAACAGGTTGGTCTTCGAACTGTCGAGAATTAAAGGTGATAGGTTACAGATGAAGGGATTTTTAACAAACTGCACTTCGGGTTCTCTAAGTCCAGCTGTCAAAATAAACATTTTCCAAAATGTCATCAAATGAAAATAAAAATACATACCACTGTCGGATATAAAAGAAAAATGATAGAAACAGACAAAAACGATACCCGGAACACACACGGCTCACTTTCCTGATTTGGTACAGTTATTTAAAATATTAGGGTTAGACTAATTTTATGGGACCAAACCACCCCTCCACGTTCTAATGTAACTTTATATAGATGTAAACTTGGTTTTTGTAATAAATATACTGGAATGATATGATAAACATAAACATATACATGTTTAATAACTAAACTAGAACAAACGGTGAGATAGCTTGATCATTGAAAATATGACAGACGTTTGATAGGAAACATATTAAGTTATTTTTCCATTGCAGGGCACTTTCGATCACAAGGGGTCAGAAATCATATACCCTGCGACCTAAGTTCATGAAAGCTTGAATCTACACGTGACAATAATGCTTCCTGTCATTTCTGACATTTCTATATTCTATTTTATTTTGATATTTGAACCCATAGACATTATTGTGCATTTCATATAGATAGTTCATTCCATATTCTAGTCTATTTTGGTATTTGAACCCATGGACATTGTGATTTTTACTGTGCATTTCATTAAGATAGTGCATTCCAAAAATAACTAGAGGAACTAACACATAGGCTTCTCTTTTCTTCTTTGACCCAAGAAAACCTATATATATGATATTATTATAACCACATTTAACCTTGAATGTACGATCAATCTATTAGTTATTTACCAAACACTAGGTCTGAGAGACCAAAAATTAACAATGGAATTCTAATATATTGAAACCCAATTTCTTTATTGCAACAGCTATTTTTTTCTGGTTAAAAATATATGACTGTTAAGATACTTTTCTGAAAAGTAATAAATCAGAGAGTCTTCCAGAAAAATAACCAAAATTGGAATTCCAATTTAAAAAAAATATAATCGTACCATATAGCAGATATTTTTATCTTGGTTCTAAAAATTAATGATTGCTAGTTTTTCCCCAGAAACAAATAAGTGGGAGAGATTTCCACGATGTAAACCAATGAAACAAATCTAGAAATTTGATGACATACATATTGTACCACTGCTTTCAAAAAAGTAAAGCTTTCAAAAAAGTAAAGTTACTAAGTATATTTGAAAACCTCAACATTTTTGTACCATTCTAGGACTAGGATTTCCAATGCCATATGTAGTGGTTTGTTTGAGATAAGAGGTGGTTGTTCGATATGTTGATATTGGTGACATTGTTGACAAAACCTTTACTATTTAGTAAATTTTCAACAAATTAAAGACCACAACTAAGAATCAACCAAAATCAAAATCTCAAAATTCAAATTGGACATTTTTCTCCTGATCCGTGGCATTGTGTAAAAATTTCAGAACATTTGATGCAGCGGCATTTTATTTATCACATGCAAACTAACTTGTGACGGACTAGATGGTCCCAATTATATCCCGGAATTTTTTAAATACATACCTGACAAAGGCAAAAAATTATCATACTTTCGTACGTATTTCTTGTGCTCTGGGTTGAAGTAAGGATACATGTATTTTCTTACTTTCTCTTGGTCTTCCGGTTTTACGCCTTTCAAGAAATCATGTATTAAAACTGTTGTTTCTTCCATTATGTATCCTTTGCCATACTTTAGAACCAGGTTGTCTCGGTCGTAGCTATACCAATATGCAACCATGCCCTTTTCTAATCCGCCCCCAATTTTAGACGTCTCCAGTATTAAACAATGCTGATCATTTTTAACAAGATATGCTTTGTCTTTGTCTATATAAACGCCGAGACTGTGATCGCCGTTAGCATCCTCAACAGATAAAAACATTGGGCTCGGATCCTCAGTATTAAATATAAACACTCCCTGTCCGTTCACCGGAAATGGCCTTCCCCATATGCATTCGAGAGGTGTCTTTAGTATTTCTTTGGCAAGCGGTGTATTACCAGTACCTAACCCTACAAAAGACATATGTTGTGTTTATATAAATTAGCTTAAATTGTTTGGGGTAAAAATAAAACAAATGTAGCTGACATAAATAATATATACTCAATTCGTACATGATCACAAAACCGAAGAACCTGTTCATAAATTTGTTGTTTTTTTTAGTGTGTGTCCCGATATATATTATTTGATTGGTAATTAAATCATAAACAGCAGGCATAAATAACCTTATATGATTTGGCCTATTATTTTTACCCTTTAATTTGTATTGCTCCCAAACAACTTTGGCGTATCCATTGACGGCTAGTCTAGCAAAGTGTAAAGCGCGCTATGCATGTTTACGTTTTATATTACTTACAGTCTTGATCAGTTTGTTGACCACCTTGCAAACTAGTTTTCTGCTGGACATTGGAATTAACTGCAAACATCTTTTGTTTGGTTTGATTACGGTGCTTGTGCTTTCGCGGAGCAATCAGGTTAGTCCGTATTTGCTGTTTCGCTTTCACCGTAGGAATTATGTGGACATAAAATCTACAATAGCAACATATATCATTGCTAAAATACACTATAATATAATTTATTACTATACTATAATATAATATACTTCATTACTATACATTAACCTGCAACTGGGTTAGTTTTTTGGCATAATAAATGGGTTGAAATAAACCGTTGCTTTATCATGACAGTGTCATAGTAACACTTTTCACATTAGCATAATAAAGCCATTAAGCCACACACCTGTCATAATAACACTTTTCACATTAGTGTAACAAAACTATTAAGCTACACCCCTTTGCCGGAACTACTATCGAGGTGTCAATGGGGTTTCCGGTATCTTTTTTCATTTTTAAATTAAATAACTTTTTTTTGCAAATTTTATTGCAGGATAAATACAATATTGGTGTATTGACGATAAATATATAATTTATGTGGCTCGGCACAAAACGGATGGAAAGACTCGCTAAAGATAGTCTTTCCATCCGTTTCTAAGCCCGCCACTTAAATTCTATATTTACCGTTAATACACAAATATTTTTAATTTTATATTATCAATACTAATTTAGATTTCATTGCATAACAATAAATATACATTGTATTGTCATAAGAAACAATAACAAGAGTAAAGAGTAACATGAACGCACAAAAAATCGTCATTCACACACTTCCGGATTTATTGAATGCAATACATGACACATGATGAATTCACACAAAAATCTACAATGTCAGTATCTTAACCACAATTGTAATTACAATTATAATTGATTTAAAAAAAAAAGTCGTTATCTGTTGAGCACACAAATAGCAATAACTGTCATTTATATTTACATTTATAATATGTTTGTCTTGTTCTGTGCATGTGATGTGATAAATGTGTTGTCTGTAAAAAAAAAAAATACAAATTACAAAAAAAAAAATAATAAAAAAAAAATGATATCAGCCCGAGAGCCGATAGGCTCAAGGGATGATATATGAACGAGGTCTGATAAAGAGGATGATATGAAAAATGACATGTTATGACATGTTTATCATATAATTCCACATATGAAATAATTGATTTCTTCCAAATTGCTTAGTCAATGTTGGCTAGAGAATTGAATACATACAAAAAATGTAGTTATAGAACAAGAAATGTATTATTTTAATATGCAAATCCAATAAAAGCCTTTTCTTTTTATCACTTGCAATATCATCAGAGAGAAAATTGGCAGTAATAATAATTTTCTGTGCAAATATTCAATAAAACAGTTAAGCCGCCGTGTTTTCAAGAACAGTTTTCCGGAATTTCACGAAGTGAACTTACGAACATTGATGGAAAGGCATGCAAAAAGATTCCGGAAGCAGTTAATAAACTTGCTTTATCAGCCCGCTTGGGTCATTCTTGTGAAACTGGGTGAAATAAACATGACTCCTCTTATTATTCTAAGCAAAACTCAAAGTTTTATTAGAGGGTAAAAGTATAGCTATATTATCTACAAGTATATGATAAATATAGATTATTACATGGCATTTTTCATTGCATACCCTTTATCATCCCTAGATCAAGATGTCAGCCCGAGAGCCGATAGTCTCAAGGAATGATATGCGAACGCGGGCTGATAAAGGGTATGATATGAGAAATGACATGATATGATATTTTTATCATATACTTCTACAGAGGAAATAACTGATTTGTACCAAAATGTTTAGTCATTTTTGGCTAGAATTAAGTACATAGTTATAGAACAAGACATTTATTGTTTAATATACACATCCATTAGATGCATTTTTTTTCATCACTTTCAATATCATAAGAGAGAAAATGGCAGTTAATAATTTTCTGTGCAAATATTCAATAAAACAGCTTACGGTAGCAAAAAAGAAGTATCTTAACCATGCCTGTAATGGTAGCTCTATATCTTTCATGCATGTCTCTGATTATGTTTTTTTTTTATCTTGTACTGTAGAAAGGCGTTCCGAATTCGTCTGTTTAGCATGTCACAAGCATGTTCGATAGGAGCCATATCAGGAGAACGACTCAGCCAGGGCAAGGTATTAATTAACATTGTTGGCCTGTAAAAAGTTCATGGAGAGACAGAGCGGTGTGTGGCTGAGCATGGTACTAATGAAATACTAAACGATTATTTTTGTGTATGAACGGCACTGCAACATGGCGCTGTGTATTCAGTGTTTGTCTTATCATAATCAAGTTGGCCTTTCCTGTGTCGTGTGCTCCTCTCCACACCATGAGAACACATTTCTGCACATCTGTATTCATTTACCAGTAATTATTTTGTCTCATAATGTTTTGCTGTTTTGCTGCCTCCTTCACAGTTTTTAAAATATGAGCAACTGTGATGTGTCATCTATGTGCATGGATCGTGGCAACAGCCATGTATGAGACACTTTCCATTCTTTTCTAAGGCCAGCTTTGGTATTTGATTCGTGGCATAGAAATAGTGGCACCCCATAGTAGAGAAACCAAACCTAGTTATGTTTCGATAACCCTTGTGTTCCATTGGGGCCACTTTATAATAAGCAACTTTCAGTCAATAATTCACCCTTAAAGTTAATAAGTTTTGCCATTTCTTCCTCACTGCACCGTGCTTAGCGGAGAAGCAATAAATACCAATTTTATAGTCTTTGGTTTGAACTTGGATATGCAAATGGATATAAATTTCGTTTTGAGCGTTTCTGATGAAAGGTTTTTCCAGAAACGCGATGTGCGCACTAAATTTGATATCTACGTTTTATGGATATTTATCATATAATTCCCTTCAAATTGTTTACCAAAGAAAGATATATTAATTATTGAAGCTAAGACTGTCTCTCAAAAACAAATATCAATTTGAGTTCGTCCTCAAACTTTAAACATATTTACTTCTGTAGTAAGTATACGATACACGGATTGGACATGAAGTAACCACAACTTACAAATAACAAGAATACAATAAAAACAAATGTTTTCAAATACATTATTATAATACTCCGAAAATAACATGTAATTATTATTGATAATATATAAGGTAAATAAAAATAATAAAGTACGGTATGTTTTTCAGTAAAAACAAAAGATTAGCTAAACTTAGTCTTACCGAGAGTGAATCCAATAATTTAATGGACGTCTTCTTCTGAAGTGCTCTCGATCTGTTGTGCAGCTTTTATGCTAGGAAACGGATTAATATTAGGAAAGGGATTAATATTAGGAAACGGATTAATATTAGGAAACGGATTAATATTAGGAAACGGATTAATGTAATCGCTACGCTTGTTTCGGAATCATATGTTTTATTGTTTTATGAAAAAAGTTTATATGTTATTTATCAATAAAATATGCTTAAATCAAATACTGATCACTTTCAATAAGTTGTATATTATGCAAAAAGTAGAATAGGGAAAAGAAACAATCATTTACTTAGTGTTTTTATGTCTTCCATCGTCCGAAATTTAAATCATGTCGACCTGTTCGTTATTGTTTAACGTCACGTGTTGTATCTGTTCTGATAGTGTGGTATTTCAGAATTGTTCCGACAGTGTGGTGGTTTTTTTTCATTATCCCGGGACACATAATATCAATAAAACTAGTGGCGCCCATGAGCCTGTAATCGCTCACCTGCTTTTCAATCTGAAATCTGAAGTTGATCGAAAATGGGGGTGTTACAGATAATTTTGAAAGTGGGCCACCCAAAGATCGTTTCAAATCAAATTTCTGAGCAAAAGATTTTGATGTGATTTTTATCTGATAATATTCCTAAACGGAATAAACTGGCTGAAAAAATCTCACTGAAAAACCCAGAATATATGTTAAACTACTCATTGCCATGTAGCTGCAGTTAAAATTTGAGTTCATTTTGATTTGTAGTAAAGCAGAAATTGACAACTAAAGAAATTTCTATTTTTAGTAACAGCAGACATTTTGACTGAAGGGTGTGACTGTCGGATACAATAATGAAAGGGCCATTCCAGCCAAATTTGCTTTAATTTGGTTCAGCGGTTTCAGATGAGAAGATTTAAATGTGATCTTTTATCAAACTATGCCTAATCTGCATAATCGGTATAAATCGGCTGAAAAAAAAACTACTCATTGCCATGTAGCTGCAGTTAAAATGTGAGCTCATTTTGATTTATACTAAAGCAGCAATGGACAATTGAATTAATTTCTATTTTTAGTAACGGCAGCCAGCTTCAATGGAGGGCGGAGCTGTCGGACACAACTTTGAAAGGGACCCACCCAGGAACCATCCCGGCCATGTTTGGTTTAATTTGAATCAGCGGTTTCAGAGGAGAATATTTAAATGTGATCTTTTATAAAAATATGCCTAATTTACATAATCGGTCTAAATCGGCTGAAAGAAATATTTCACAGATAAATCCGGAATATATGTTAAATCCTTGTCATGTAGCTGCAGTTAAAATATGACCTCATTTTGACATATACTAAAGCAGCAATGGTAAATCCGACACTGCGTTTAGGCCAGTTAGGCATATATAGCATGTTTTGTTTTCCATCGGTTTTGTTTTGAACTTTAGAAGTCCATTTTGTATTATATATTTAATTTGTCATTCAATATTAAATGAAAACAAGTGTTCAGGATCCGATAATACAGATGTAGAAAATTATTTCGATATGTATCTTAATTTAGGTCGTTTTCGATTTACCATTGAAAGCCGTCTTTTCTTTTATATTTTTCGGAAATTATAAGGAGGAATTATCAATTTCCATAAATTATTAAAACGACGCGGAAAAAAATAGTAATATTTAAAACTATTGTAGTGTTCATGTCCATGTTTTTGCATGCTGTCATTCATTTTTGTGATGGTGCATTGTGGTCTTTTTGAATGGAAGCGAATCTTTGCAGTTGTTGTTTGTTTTTATCTGTATTGTCGTTAGAGATCCAATTATCAGACGGATGCTATGATTCAATTAACAGGTTTAACCCCGCCATCTTTTTGTGCCTTTCGTAGCCATGACCTGCATCTCCGACCCCATAAAATGTCGTATTCTTTTTTTTGTTCAATTGATTGATGTTTGGTTGATGTTTTTTGTATATATGGAGGAAAATGTTTAAATTTGTTTAACGAAAGTCTGAAATTCTTTGGTCAGACTGGATATTAGAATTAAAGAATAACAGTCCGATTACATTAGGTCTTAGTAGAACTAGGTTATCACCTACGGTTAGACTAAAAACTTAGTCGAGATGGACGATATGCTTAGCATAAACTGGTACTATTTTATTACATTTATTCAATAAATCGGTAATTATTATAAGAATAGAAGGTATACTATCAGAGGGGGATCCAGACATTTCGATAAAAAAAGGAGGGGGGATTTTTGTTTTTATAGAAACAAAAATAGGATTTCAATACAATGTCGTTCGATAACAACTTGATCAAGTTCGATCTCAGCAGAACCAACTTGAGCCTTGAAACTCATTTTTTCAGTATTTTAGGATAACTATATAAATGTCATAAAGGCCTCTGTAAAGGCCAACATTTTGGGGACGAAAGTAATTCGATTGACATAGTATTTTTGTCGTTTCTTTTCCCACTCTAATTTTTCCCCGTAAGAAGCAAATAGCATAGACAAAGTCGTTTCTTTCCCCCTACTCTAATTTTCCCCCGTAAGAAATACAAATGTACGGCATGGTCAACGTTATTATCAATATTGAGTACCAGAGAATAATAAATATGGTATGTTTATATAATTTGAATTTTTTGATATTGTCTAAACATTATAACACAGGTTTAAGCCAAACTTTTTAGATTTTGATGGTAAATTTTTTACTATTGAAGTGAATGTTTTTGGTTTATTTTTATACGTCATATCTGTGTTAATTTTTGCAGATTATTTTGTCTTTGAAACCATATCAATGTTTTTGAAATTATACAGGTGTTTTCTCATTGTTAATTTTGCATTTATTGATAGTCAAGGTATAATTTCTTTCAATTTGATAGGCATTTGATCAAGTATTTGAGTTATAAATATCAAGGTATATAACCATGATTTGTATTTGTATTTTTTCATTGTGTTGAATGTACGAATGTTTATTTGTATTTTGGAATAAAGACTTATGATGTTTACATTATTTTTTTATAGTCAATCTCATCGCTTACAATATTGTACCTTGGATCCATTTATGGAATAAATTAGATAGAAAGCGTATGTGAATTGGCTCATTCTTTTCGACTGGTATTAGGGGTAATATTCATTGACATATTTAATGACAAGATGAGCATGATCGACGAAGGAAAGGAAGAACTAGAGGACATGAAAACAACAATTGATAGTGGAATGAAAAATGAAAATCAAAAAGACGCAGAGGCGTCAGCTGGTGCGCGACAAAGAACATACACAGAAAAGGGTCAACAATACAACGAGGAATAAATTGACAAATTTTACACAAGTATGAAGACAAAGCGCACAAAAATAATCAAGTTAATAATGGAAAGAGAATCTTATGAACAAATTAGAACCATGTACAGTGAATGGGTGAACATTTATGAACAATTTCTTTATTTACACAATCAACATTTATACAAACTTCCAGACACTGGTAATAGGAAATCTGATTATTTACAAAATCATTATCAGAGAGAAACATACCTAAATAATTTTAAGACTGAAGTGCAAGACAATTTAATAGCACAATCGAGTGAATTATCAAAACAACAACAAAGAACATCATATCAAGGTTCGATACACAGTAGTGCCAGAAGTGCAATTTCTACAAAGCGACTTGAGGCAGAAGAAAAACGTGTGGAATTAGAAGAGAGAAAAAGGGCTCTAAAGAAGAAACAAGAATTAGAAATGGCTAAACTAGCTCTACAAATTAAAGAAGAAGAATTACAAATTGAAACAGAAATTGCCGTAGCTAATGCCAAAGCAGAACTCTTGCATAAATTCGAACAAAGTGATATTGACAATGTTCCAGTATTTGACACCAAGTCAACTATGGCAAAAACTGAACCGAAATCTGACATATATGTCGAGTCCGAGATCGAAGAAACAAAGTTTAAGTCAAAACGTGCAACAACATTAGATCCTCAAGCAGGAACCTTTATTCCTAGGAATCGAGAAGCAAGTAAGAATGTGAATGTAGATTTTTCAAATATGCCAGCATTTGAAACTCATTCAAATCCATATGCTTTTTCACATCAAATATTGTCACCCTTAGAAAATGATTATACGCCTCAGACTACAGACAATTCGACACAAGGTGTGTTCAGAACAATGATAAAAACTTTACGAAAACCGACACTAGAAATTAAGAAATTTGGAGGAAATCCATTAGAATTCAGAAAGTTTCTTCGTCAATTTGAGACTAAAGTACTACAGAATTGCGAAAGTGATGACGAGAAAATGAACTATTTGGAACAAATGACATTCAGTGAAGCGAACAAAGTTGTAAGTGGATACAGTCATCTACTTGGAAAAAGAGCGTACGAAGCCGCAGTGGAGCAATTAGAAGAGCGGTATGGCGACAGTGAAATTATTGCATCAGCCTTTATAAAAAAAAGGCTCTTGAATGGCCTATTATACGATCCGGATCATCGTTTGGGACAGCTCTTGATGAGTTTTCCATATTTTTGATAGAGTGTTTTCATGGAACAGACAGTAACGTTTTGGACTATTCAGAAAATATAAGAAGGCTACTTGCGAAATTACCATTTCATTTGCATGATAGATGGCGAAGCGTGGTTATGCGTATTAAAGATCCTAGGAAAAGTGTCAAGTTCAAGGACTTTGTAGACTTCGTTAAAACAGAAGACAGAAAGGTAAATGATCCAACATATGGAAGCACGGCGATCGGTGTTTTCCAGAAGATGAATAGTCAAGATAAGTATCAACGTCGTGGGAGTCAGAGATCCAAGACAATGTATGTTTCTTGTGAAGTAACAAAAGAGCAATCTTCAATTAACTGTTTATACTGTAATACCAACAAGCACTCTTTAGATCAATGCTTTCGCATGATGGCACTCGGTAGGGACAAAAGGAAGGAACACCTTAAAGGGAAAGGACATTGCTTTGGGTGCCTCAAGAAGGGCCATCTTAGTAATCAGTGCACAAGGAAATCACGATGCAATAAATGTGGTCGTCAACATCCTACATTACTTCATGTTGACTACAAGATTGCGCCTACAACTGGACATGAAGCACCTGCAGCTAATTCTACTGATAGCAACAATGATAACACTAAGCCAGCTAAAGACAATAATCGGTCTGGAGAGCAGATAGTGTGTTCTCAAGGTCAGTGATGTGTCATGTGCTATGGCATATAATCCCAGTTCGCGTAAGCTTGAAGAACAAAGCGAAAACAATCGAAACATTTGTATTTTTCGATTCGGGTAGCAGTGTCTCATTTTGAACGGAGAAGTTGATGAGTCAGTTAGGTGCCAACGGTAATAAATAGCAAATCACAATTAATACTATGGGTAATTCTCAAACTATAAATACATATGGTATTAATGGACTACAAATTTCTGACTTAAAGATGGAATGCACTGTGGAATTACCTAAAGTTTATACAAAGGACGAAATGCCTGTGTCAAAGAAATCACATACCAACCAAACATGAAATTCAGAAATGGGCGCATTTGTAGCACATTCAGATTGACACGATTGATAGTGATATAGGAATCATGATTGGAAACAACGTGCCAGATGCGTATGCGCCGTTTGAGATAGCCACCGGTCCAAGAGGCTCACCACACGCCACAAGAACAAGACTTGGATACTTTGGAATGTACTTCGCGACAAATCTAGTTTAAAGGTGAACCGGGTGTATCTTCAGAGTGAAGTTGCTGACGATAAACAATTGAATATTTTGATGCAAAGTTTTAATTATGATTTTCCAGAACGTTTAACAGAAGACAAGCGTAATAATGCGATCGAAGATAATGTCTTTATGCAACAGGTTAAAAGTTCTATTCGCTTCGAAGATGAACATTATTATGTTTCTCTACCGTTTAGAGACAAATACATTAAGCTACCGAACAACTCTCAACAGTGTTTACAAAGTCTGAGATCACTCCGGAATAAATTTATGAAAGATGTAAACTTCAAGACACTGTATTGTGAATTCATGAACAAAATCATCAGTAAAGGCTATGCAGAACGTGTGCCGCAAGACGAAATACAAAGAAAGGATGGAACAACTTGGTATTTGCCACATCATGGGGTATTTCACCATCAGAAGCAGAAAATTCGGGCGGTGTTTGTCTGTTCGGCTAAATGTGGTGACATTTCTCTAAATAATCAGTTATTACAGGGTCCTAATTTAGCAAACAACCTGTTGAGCGTATTAGTACGATTTAGGGAAGAACATATAGCAATTGTTGGTGACATAGAATCTATGTTCTATCAGGTTAAGGTGCACACAAGCGACAGAAACTGTTTGCGTTTTTATTGGTGGGAAAATGGTAACTTTGAAAATGACCCTTTGGAATTCAGAATGACAGTACATTTATTTGGCGCAACTTCATCTCCCAGTTGTTGCAATTTTGCATTACAGTATAATGCCAACAAACACAGACATGACTTTGAAGCGAAGGTGATTGAAACTATTACTCGGAACATGTATGTAGACGACTGTTTGACTTCAACGGATACGGAACAGAAAGCAAGTTCGCTTATACAGGATGTAAGAACGCTGTGTCAAAGGGGTGGTTTTAATTTGACTAAATGGACTAGTAATAGTCGAGCTGTTATGGAATCGGTACCGGAAGAGGTCAGAGCGAAGGACATTAATGAATGGAATCTCAGTGATGATAGTCTATCTGAACTCACTCTTGGAGTTCATTGGTTTATTCTAGAGGACAAACTTGGATTTCGCATGAACATAAAGAATCAGCCTTCGACTAGGCGTGGTATTCTGAGCGTAGTTAGTTCAGTCTATGATCCGATTGGATTGGCATCTCCATTTGTATTGTCAGCCAAAGCGATACTACAAGAATTGTGTCAAACAAGAATGAGTTGGGACGAGGAAGTTTCAGCAAAGGACCAAATTAGATGGAATAACTGGCTGCAACAGTTACAAGACTTAGAAACTGTGAAAATTGATAGGTGCTACAAACCAGATTCTTGTGAGCAAATAGAGCGTACTGAGCTCCATTGTTTCTCTGACGCGAGTGAAGTTGGTTATGGAGTTGTATTTTACTTGAGAATTATTGACAAAAAAGGAAACATTCACTGTTCCGTCGTGTTAGGAAAATCTAGAGTTGCACCTCTGAAACGTGTTACAGTTCCTAGAATGGAACTCACAGCAGCAACGTGCGCGGTACGAATCATTCAATCAATTACTTCAGAAATTAATCTGCAAATTGACGATGTTTATTTTTGGACTGACAGCATGTCTGTGCTACGTTATATATCAAACACCAAGACACGTTTTCACACGTTTGTAGCAAATCGTTTAGCTGTAATTCATGATGCGACTGAAGTTACACAATGGAACTATGTAGGTACAAAGGAAAATTCAGCAGATTTAGCTTCGCGAGGATCTACTATGGACAAGTTTGTTAGAAATACGCAGTGGTTTAACGGACCAGATGTTCTTTGGCGAGATTCAGAAACATGGTCGTCATTAGAAGATAACGAGAACGTGTGCATTTCAAGTAACGATCCTGAAGTAGTAATGAAATCAAAGACGGTTTGTACGACAACAGAAACTTGCGAAGGAATGGAACGTCTATTGTCATATTTCTCAAGTTGGACTAAAATGACAAAGGCGGCAACTTGGATCATTCAGGTAAAGGAAAGAGTTTTGAACAATTGTCTTAAGAATCGGAACATAGTCGTGCAACACAGTAAAATACGGTCAGTCAATACCATGAGTAAGGCAAAATCAGACATTATAGCATATGCACAGCGAAAACATTTTCCAGACGAAATACTAGCCTTACAGAGTGATAAGAAAGGTAATAGGAACATTAAGACTTCTTCCAAATTGATTAATTTGAAACCTATCATTGATGGTGAACTAGTATATGGGTACGGACAAAGTCGTATTTGCGGAGGAGCGATGAGGAGCAACCGGAAGTCACGTGAACGGAAGTGACGAAACCGGAAGTGAGGTCAGTCACCCGGAAGTATGTTCTGCGCATGCGCAACCGGAAGTTGCGCAATATCGCCGTAGTAGAGCCCCGAAGTGACGTCAATCACGTAACCGGAAGTGGCCCTGACAGAAAGTGGCCCTGTCCGGAAGTATGTTCTGCGCATGCGCAACCGTTTCCCGTGTTTGTTTTCTTACTCTAGTACTAGTATAAAATGTACCATTGCGCATGACCGGAAGTACCAAGGCTACCGGCAGTGACCGAAGGTCACCCTAAGGGTGTGCGCATGCGCAACCGGAAGTTACGCAACTGTTTGCCGCGTTTTTATTTCTTGCTCTAGTAGTACTACCATGGATACCGAAGGTCACCCAAAGGGTGTGCGCAACCAGAAGTTGGCTACAGGAAGTGAGGATTTCCCGCGTAATAGTACAAGGGGTGTTCTCTACGACGTCCGCCTCTAGCCATGGTTACCCAGGATATCTACCCCTTTCCCGCCAATTTCATATAATATAGTGTATATGTGTTGTGTAGTACTCCAAGTATTTCTACTTTACATTACTGTAGTAGTTGGGGTGTTCTCTACGACGTCCGCGTCCTATATTTAGCATGGTTACCGAGACTAGCCCTGGTTATCTACCCCTTTCCCGCGATTTTCATTTCACATTATATTTTCATATATATATAGTGTATATGTTGTGTAGTACTTTCTTAAGAGTACATTGTCATCTGCAAAACAGTTTTGTTCACCTTTTCAATGCTTAGAAAAACAAATTAGGTAGCCATTAACCAAAAGAAAACGACGTCCGATTTTCGTTTATATTTAGATATTTCAATATTGTTCTCAAATTTTCTCCTATAGTCTGATTTACTTGCGGTCATTTTTTTGTTGTATGTATTGTGAGGATCTAAATGAATTATACCAGATTTTGGGTCCAAATTGGGTGTTGAAGGTTATACACCCAAACTGCAAGTACTTCCAGAGATATTACAGAACTATTTGGCTATTGAAAAAACAAGTTGGATTTTCCCCGTTCATAACAATCACAACGTTTAAGCTATGAGTTGTTTTCCCCGTATCATTTTCCCCGTAGTTTTAAAAAATAGTTTCATAATTCACTTTTTAAAAAAATGCAGTTTATTCTTGCATATATGATCTTTAAAATATTAGGTTTAAAACGTGTTTATAAGGTGTTGGAGGCGGCGGTGGCGGAGGCGGCGGCGGCGTATATCCCTCTGTCGGCGGCGGCGGCTGCGGTGTATATCCCTCTATCAGCGGCGGCGGTTGGCCTTGTGATTGTGTGACAATCTATACATTACATTTTCATTTCTGTTGATATTTGTCCCAAACTGCAAAATACCAAGTGCTTTCAGAGATATTACAGAATCAAATTTTAATGGTTCTCCGGCTATTGGAAAAAACCAATAACAAATCCTCCAACTCTTCCTTGCCTTTCTTCCATATTGTCCATATCTTTTCACTATTCAACTTGGGTTTCCTCCATATTTTTCATATCTTTTCACTATCCAACTTGCCTTTCTTCCCTATTGTCCATATCTTATCAGGGTTCCCGGGTGGCTCAATGAGTTAGGTCACTGGATCTAACAATTCATACAAGCCTATCACCAATACGGCATGGGTTCGCGCCCGGCTTTGTAAATTACAAAAAAGGGTGCACTCGACTCGCAACCGCAAGTGATAAAGCTTACCAGTTGCTTGCCCATGGTCGGTGGTTCTCTCCGGGTACTCCGGCTTCCTCAACCACTAAAACTGGTCGCCATGATATAGCTGAAATATTGTTGAATGTGGCATTAAACACCAAAAATCAAATCAAATCAAATCAATCATATCTTATCACTATTCAACTTGCCTTTCTTCCATATTGTCCATATCTTTTCACTATTCGGCTTGGGTTTCTTCCATATTTTTCATATCTTTTCACTATTCAACTTGCCTTTTTTCCCTATTGTCCATATCTTATCACTATTCAACTTACCTTTCTTCCATATTGTCCATATCTTATATGTGACAAAGACAAGCTGACACCGACTTTGGTAGGAACTTTGTCGTTTTCCCAAAGTCTCAGTAACTGTAAATTTGTCTGTTTATGTTCCTTTATATTCTGTATCATTTTAATGATAAACAACCATATTTACCCTTTTTAATAGAAGCATTTCTTCAGTGTCAGGCAACAGTATTGACTGGGTGTTGTCTGTTATTGTTTAATACATTCTCTATGTCATTACATTCCAATTGTTATTTTGCTGTAAATTTGTGGTGATGTTTTTATTTCATTCAAATTTATATTAGAATTCAAATATTTTAAAGAAAATAAAAGGTTTTGTGATCTAATATTATTATTAATACATTTATCAATGGAAAAGTTTTTTTTTCCATCTCCTCATCATTTTTCTTGATGAATGATAAAAAATCAATATTTGAACAATTAACCTTTTTTTAACAAAAAAAAAAAACATAAGTAACACGGAAGTGAATAGATTTTCTCCATTTTAATTTTATGATGTTCAATGTTGATTTTCATTCACAGAGAGAATTTGGAACTATAATATATTTATTGATATTATTTTTTAAATTATTTTTAAATTAAATTGTATTTTTTACAGGAGAAATCAATTGTTTTACTTGTCATAATAGATCTGACTTTAGTCTGTGATAATCTGTCAGTGCTGTGATATATATTTGTCCATTCCTTACTGTTGGTTATTTATTTTTATATCCAATGTAGATTCAGTTCAATTCGTTCTTAAATTTTATTGTCAATTTTCTTGTTTATTTTTAAATTAAAATAGAGAATAATTTTTCACTATCTAAAGAAAAGTGTTTTTTTTTTTTCTTACTCACTTACACAACTCGCTCAATGATATTCCCAACATACCCAGTGCTCTAAGATATATTGTGTTCTCCTGCTATTTGAAAAGAGTATTGGGCAATGTTTTCCAGTTATCAGAAATAATCATTAACAGTTATGATATCTCCTTTATGTACAAACTGCCATGATATAACTGTAATATTGTTGAATGTGGCATTAAACACCATAAACCTAGCCCTTTATCTACATAGGTATATACCTACCTACCTATCTATCTACATTTTTATCAGAATTATAGATTTTATTAAATTTTACTAGTTATTTTTCTATCTTGATGAGTTTCAAATTTCCCCAATCAAATTTATTTTACATAACAACCTGACACAGTGTTCTATTTTTAGAACAGTAAGAAAACTTACTTCCTGAACATGGTTTTAGTATATATTTACCTTCCAAAGGCAAGCAAATATCTGTATATAAGTTTAAACATATATATTTTACTGCCAAGGGCAAGTAACTCTCTGTATACAGACCCTGGATCGTTTAGCTTAACATATATTTCGTATCGTTTGCTTTTTTCGTTCGTTTCGTTTGCGTGTATCGTTCGTTCCTTTTTCGTTTTCCGTTCGTTTGCGTTTCGTGCGTGTAATTTATTTTTTCGTTTCGTGTATCGTTCGCCAGTTTAATTAGACTAATACACGAAACGAAATACGAACGAACGATACACGAAACTAACGATACACGAAAAGAACGATATACGATACACGAAACGAACCCACGCTACGATTTCCAGTTTAAAATAATTACTACAATTTCAATCTTACCATCATTAAAAAAAATTAATTAAAGTGTTAACAAAATTTTACATATAAAAAACATGTATTTCCTTTATTTACATGTACCAGTAATTTTGTACAATAAGGGAAAAACATATTTAATAAATGCATTTTTTCTATAATTTACTCTAGGACAAATAAACAAGAAATCATCTACATGTATGTAAGCAAACGCCTCTGGCAGTTTCACCTGGGAAATACCGGCACAGCAGGTGTGAAATGTCAACTCTTACATTTGTAATTTCATTCTAATTAATAATTATATGACCTGTTGAAGCCACACGCCTCTCGGACAGCTTAATCGAGAAAATAACTGATACACCTATGTCTGGTTGGAATTGTCAATTCAGTATCCGAATAATTATAAATATTAATTCTGTATAATTATATAAATATAAATTCTGTATAATTATATAATTAAATAAATATAAATTTTCTTTAATTATATAAATAGAAAGTCATATTTGGAAGTCAAATATATGAGATTTAAAATTTAATCATAAATATAATTATTAAACACATTGGTAATATAAACTATTTAATATAAATTGTATTATCCTATTACTTTACCGACTAATTTATCATTTATATAAATAACTTGCTTATAAAATATAAGATTACAGAAGTTAATCACATAAAAGATAAGATTACACAAGCTAATCACATCAATTAGCACAAAAGTCATTCAAATAATAACACGATGCTATTCGTGTATCGTGTCGTCGTTTCGTGTATCGTTCGTTTGTTTCGTGTATCGTGCGTTTGCTTCGTGTATTGTGCGTTCGTTTCGTGTATCGTGCGTTTGTTTCGTGTATCGTGCGTTCGTTTCGTATATCGTTCGTTTTTCGTGTCGTTCGTGTGAAGCGTTCGTTTGTTTTCCGTTTGTTTCGTTTGCGTTTTTCGTTCGTTTGCGTTTCGTGCATAGTGTAAGCTTATACGATCCAGGGTCTGTAGAAGTGTAGCAATCGATTTCCAAATATCCATTTCTTGATACGTATTATCTAGTATTTCTCTTTCTGCACAGGTATATGTCCAAATACAGAGTGATGACCCCCTTTGTCCTCCACATAAAGAGTTATGTCCCCTACTGCAGTCTTAAACCTCCACACACAGGGTTATGTCCCATACTGCAGTGTTAAACCTCCACATACAGGGTTATGTCCCCTACTGCAGTTTTATCCCCACATAAATAGTTATGTCCCATACTGCAGTGTTAAACCTCCACATAAAGAGTTACTCCCCCTACTTTAACATTATCCTTGCACATACAAAGTTGTAACTTATTCCCCATATAAAGAGTTATGTCCCCTATTACAGAGTTATCCCTTCAGATACAGAGTTATTCTCCTTACTGTAGTGCATAATGTAAACTTAAATAAATTACATGCAGTATTAATTGTTTTGTAAAACAAATCATGACTAGCTTGGGTAATCAGGGTGTACAGACAATAAGAAAAGATAATAAAATTATATGAAATGAAAGTTTAGACAGTGATGGGAAACAATTCCACCACTATATATATAAAAGAACAATCATCCCATACATTAACTCACTGAACACACAAAATAAGGGGAACAGCAACATAGGACATTGGAAAGCCAGACCTTGGGTTGGACCAGGTAGTCATCACACCATACCCCTGTGCTGCAACATCCAGATTCCTGCAACCGACAAGGACGATGGTTGAATTTCTTCGTGAATCCATTCATCTTAATTTAACGACCTTTTATATATATATAAATATATAATATTTAAAAAAAGAGTTTTAGATCAGTGTATGACGATTAAACATTTTCTAAAATAATTATCGGACATTGAAATATTCTTAAATCAGTGTATAACGATTAAACATTCTTCTAAAATAATTATCGGACATTGAATAATATTCTAAAAATGTAATTTCTTAATTATAATCTTCTTTTCATAAATAACAGAAACCACAACGTTTGAAATATCAGTTACTTGTTTTTCGCGTGGATGACGTTATAAAACATTTCAGTTTTCTGTATTTTTTCAAACCGCAACGTTTGAAATGCAACGTCACTTTTTTCCGTATTTTTTCAAACCGCAACGTTTGAAATGCAACGTTACTTGTTTTCCGCGTATCATTTTCTCGTGTTGTTTTTCTAATCGCAACGTTTGAAATACTTCGTTACTTGTGTGACGTTATAAAACATTTCATTTTCCCGTACTTTTATAAACAAAAAAAAACAAAAATACCTAGCCTGTTCATTAACGACATCAAGGAATTTAGGAAGAGAGGACAACCCTTTAACGGGGGTTGGTATTAAAAGAGAAATAATAAAAATACATGTAATGTAAAACAAGTTTCTATGAAATTCATTAAGATCCATCATATATCTTAGATATTGTTATGTGAAATATTATGTTGTCATTCTTTAACTTTACCCCGGTTAAGCATCTGTACAGTAGCATAGAATGTGAAGGTATTGTATTGTTGATTCAGGCTAACTTGGCAGGGCGTGGCTATCGGTCGTAGTTGAATTGAAACCTTCATTTTTAATTTAGAGTGGACAGGTAAAATAGTTTACATCTGAATTCACTGATCCATTTAATTAGTCAATTGACAATTATTATACCTTTTATATTCTATACTTTGCAAACAACAATACTATGAATAGCCGATTGTTGTTATTTGTACGAGAACCTGGTGTTACATATAAATAGTAGATTCATCCACGGTCATAGTTTGAAGTTCAAACAAGCCGGCCAGGTTACTTTGTAACATCAATACATTATTTTGTTAAATGTCTTGATCAATCCACTATAAGGATTGGTAAAAATGCACCTCACACACAACTAATAATAGAATCGTAGTTACTTATTAACTTCAACACACACCAAAAACAACAATCATCATCATTCATTATACATTAGTTCTTGAATTATCTCCCTTGATATCATTAGTAAATATCAAGGTTGTCTTCTCTTGCCTTGTTGTATATTAAAAATATATGTGCGTTCCATGAAAGTTTGAAATAAACTATAATGAAGTCTGTGTTTGATTTTCTTTGTATTCTATAAGTAAACTAATTTACAATCTGTGTTCAATGTTTTTAATCACGAAGTTCTTTTTCTGTAATGTGAGTATTTACACAATTTAAACAAATAAATAAACATAGACTAGAGGCAATCATCCACCCACACATTGCTTTGGGCCATGTTCTTGGTAAATCTGCTCTCGTATTTTCCCATCTTTAAGTATTCATTTGTCTTATCAATCTACTACCAGGATGAAAGGTATTGATACATTTGACCATTGCTGATCATCCACCAGTGAACATCTACAGCTGATAACACTGCACTATCATTGATACATTTCATCATTTTTATCTGATACTATGTAGTAAAACATTTCCCATCATCTATAAAATCATCATTAAATAACTGGTGTCCAATTAAAATGTGGTGGTGGTGGTGGTGTGTTAGAGGTTTGATCAGTACTTGACTGTTTTGAGGACCTGTAGACCATCAAGTAACGTTGCATATCAAACTTTGCGGTTTTAAAAAATACGGAAACAAGTAATATTGCATTTCAAACGTTGCGGTTTGAAAAAATGCAGAAAACTGAAATGTTTCTATAACGTCATCCACGCGAAAAACAAGTAACTGATATTTCAAACGTTGTGGTTTCTGTTATTTATGAAAAGAAGATTATAATTAAGAAATTACATTTTTAGAATATTATTCAATGTCCGATAATTATTTTAGAAAATGTTTAATCGTCATACACTGATTTAAAACTCTTTTTTTAAATATTATATATTTATATATATATATATATAAGGTCGTTAAATTAAGATGAATGGATTCACGAAGAAATTCAACCATCGTCCTTGTCGGTTGCAGGAATCTGGATGTTGCAGCACAGGGTTATGGTGTGATGACTACCTGGTCCAACCCAAGGTCTGGCTTTCCAATGTCCTATGTTGCTGTTCCCCTTATTTTGTGTGTTCAGTGAGTTAATGTATGGGATGATTGTTCTTTTATATATATAGTGGTGGAATTGTTTCCCATCACTGTCTAAACTTTCATTTCATATAATTTTATTATCTTATCTTATTGTCTGTACACCCTGATTACCCAAGTTAGTCATGATTTGTTTTACAAAACAATTAATACTGCATGTAATTTATTCAAGTTTACATTATGTACTACAGTAAGGGAGAATAACTCTGTATCTGAAGGGATAACGCTGTAATAGGGGACATAAATCTTTATGTGGGGAATAAGTTACAACTCTGTATGTGCAAGGATAATGTTAAAGTAGGGGGAATAACTCTTTATGTGGAGGTTTAACACTGCAGTATGGGACATAGCTATTTATGTGGGGATAAAACTGCAGTAGGGGACATAACCCTGTATGTGGAGGTTTAACACTGCAGTATGGGACATAACCCTGTGTGTGGAGGTTTAGCACTGCAGTAGGGGACATAACTCTTTATGTGGAGGACAAAGGGGGTCATCACTCTGTATTTGGACATATACCTGTGCAGAAAGAGAAATACTATATAATACGTATCAAGAAATGGATATTTGGAAATCGATTGTTAAACTTCTATAAAGAGAGTTACTTGTCCTTGGCAGGAAAATATATATGCTTAAGCTTATATGCAGATATTTGCTTGCCTTTGGAAGGTAAATATATACTAAAACCCTGTTCAGGAAGTAAGTTTTCTTACTGTTCTGAAAATAGAACACTGTGTCAGGTTGTTATGTCAAATAAATTTGATTGTGGAAATTTGAAACTCATCAAGATAGAAAAATAACTAGCAAAATTTAATAAAATCTATAATTCTGATAAAAATGTAGATAGACAGGTAGGTAGGTATATGCCTATGTAAATAAAGGGCTAGGTTTATGGTGTTTAATGCCACATTCAACAATATTACAGCTATATCATGGCAGTTTGTACATAAAGGAGATATCATAACTGTTAATGATTATTTCTGATAACTGGAAAACATTGCCCAATACTCTTTTTTCAAATAGCTAGAGAACACAATATATTTTAGAGCAATGGCTATTCTTTCAAATAAATCACAGGAGAATGTTAAAACTTAATTATGTTGGGAATATCATTGAGTGAGTTGTGTGAGTAAGAAAAAAAAAACTTTTTTTTACATGGTGAAAAAAAATATTCTCCAATTTAATTTAAAAATAAACAAAAAAAATTAAAAATAGAAAAGAAACTTTTAAAATAAACAATTGACAAT
>MJUT01065335.1:99091-111684 GCA_002080005.1 Gigantidas platifrons | reverse complement strand
AAATCTATTAATAAGTGTTGTAAATTTTTTCAAGAGTCACATTCCCCTTCCGCGAAAAAGACCCCATATAGAAAAATATTTCCCTTTTCCAAGGTATAAAATTTAACCCACAAATGGTTCTGAATACACTATATATTTCACTTTGACTGTCACATTGATTTGCTTGCTCCGTCAAAATAGATGTAGTGTCGTAAACAGTTGATGGGAAATAAAATATTAATGTAATAGAATGTAAAACTGGGTTGTTGCATGTTATAGTAGTAGCTCCTACACCAACTGTTAATTCCATTTTTGGCACTATTCAATAATTATATTAGTAGTCCCCCCCATGCTTAAATATCAGATACCACTGAAATATGCTTGTAACTTTTAAAACTACAAGCAATTGTTTGCTTGTGGTTAAAAAGTTAATCCCATTAGATTCTTTGGAAAAGGAACATCTACATTATGCTTTATTTTGTGGGAATGAATTTTGTAAAGGAGTTGTAAACGATAATTCAGACGAGGTAGGTTTCCTGTTAATAGCAGACTTACCAAGGGTTTCACTCTTGGCCATGCTGACAAAATTTTCACTATTATATATATGCAAATGTATATACAAGAAAATGTAACATATTCTGGAACATTGGATAAAAAGCGGTGTTATGTGAATAACATATTGATATCTCTGGAGTTTGTTCTCAATTTACCATTTCAAAGTTTGACATGTTTTTCTAGAAGTATACTGATATTTTTCTATTGTGCATAGCATACAAACAAATCTACATGCATGCAGTTCGGTCGTTTAACATCACCTTTGGTGCTTTCATTTTCTTTCACAGCATCATATTACGTAATTTTAAGAAATAAAATTATTTTTTGTTAAATGAAAACCTACCAATTTAAAATTTAGACATCATCCACTAGCACCTGACATGAACCTAAAACAAACACAAAACTGATGATCTCTACTTTAACTTGGCGGAAGCCTGCCCTATTCTTTCATCACTTTTCCCATCCAAGTCAGACTAAAAAGGGGATAAAGGGAATTATTTAATTTATCATGGTAGGTATTTATTTAACAAAAAAATATTTTTAATTCTAAAAATTACATTTTTATAACAATAAATATGATACCATAATAAAATTTAGATAACATAATTTGTCATTGTGCTGAATCCCCTAATAGTTTATTAATTAGATGAGGAAAAAAATACTTTTTACGCTGAAACTAAAGAATAGAGGTTGTCAGCTGTATGTTGTGGCATGAAACGGAGGTAATGATAATAGAAAGTAATATCTGACCTCCAAATATCCTGCCGATAAAGTTTCTGTCAAGGAGGCAGAATAAAAAATTCTCCAAGAGGAAGCTATTTCCCTAACTTCATGGGCTTTAACCCGGCTCTTGGTAAAGTAATTCCTGATTATGCATATGCCAACATGACAGTACTGCAAGTCCATTAAGAGATATATTTTGCAGTGATATCATTTTGTCCTTTTCCCTTCCAGAATTCATGTGTTGCTTGCAAAAAAAAGTGATGAAGGAATAGGGAAAACTTTCGCTAAGTTAGAGTAGGGGTCAGCAGTTTTTTGTTTATTTCCGGTTCATGTCAGCTGCTAGTCAATGATATCTAAATTTTATTATGGTAGCATATTTAATGTTATAAAATTAGTATTTTCACTCAGTGGTAAATCTATTACTCATTTATCCCCCTTTTAACGACCACTTGATTTATTGGTTGTGAATATTTTGAATTTTGGGTAATGGTGAATTAGGATTTAATTGTGCATGATCAGTTGTACAAATATTTATTATAACCCATGGTAGAGAGTAGAAAATTAGTGCTTAACGCCAATCAATCAATTAAGAAAATAGCAAATGGTATAATGTCTTTGTTCGGCTGGTCATAACTAATAGATACATGTGCATAATTTCTTACCAGTATCTTACGTTCTTTAATTTCTCGTAGAAGCTTTCATTTACCAATGCTCAGATAAATTTACAACAGCCATTTTCAAAAACTCAAAAATTTTTTTTTTAAATAAGGATTTTGAGAAATGGATTTTATTACTTAACAAGAGTATTCACTACTAATTAGAATTTAATAAAACTAGGAAACATCTTCTTGCTAAACAATCATTTTTATTAATGTTGCCTGGATGGTGTCTTCATTTCATTGTTTTCATTTATTCAAATTTAAAGGAGGTCTTATCTTGTCAAAACCTTGAATAAGTTGGAAATGTGGAACCATATTCCCAAAGGGGAACTGAACTTAGATAATTTCTATATTATCTTCCCATTGATGTGGATGCATGGGGATTATTACTGTATGTGAGCTCGCTCTCTAAGGTTCTTTAGCTGCATTAGAAAACCTGTTATACAAGCATCTTAAAATTCCTTTACATGTATTTAAATATATTTGAAAATAATTATTATGAAAATCAGCAAAAATAGTAAAAATAATGCATTCAATTCATAATTATAGAATAGATACCAGTAAATGTTGGTGAATTTTTATTATCTGTCCTTGTTTATTACAGGCGTTGATGATGGACTTTGCTGTCAGCTGACTGTGCCGTGCCCTAAGCTGCCACCGGTTGTTCAGTTCAGAGAATTAGAAGTTGCCAAAGAGTCTGTAAAACTAAAGAAAAAACTTTATAGTGGAAGCTTTACTGATGTACATGCAGGTAAAATTAAGAAATAATTAAACATGAGTAACATTATTTTGGTAAATAGTTTATTAAATGCAACGAAAATAATGTTACCCATGTTAAAACGTTATACAAACTATGGCTTCCATGAATTATTATAGCCCCACTCATAGAGAGTGGTCTATATTGCAATCACCTTGTCCGTCCGTCCGTCCGTCCGTTTACACTTTCGTAACAGATATCTCAGCTTCTACTGGAAGAAATGATTTTATATTTGATATTTGGCTTTGGCATGGTGACTTGTACCATGTCTCCCCTTTGCAGGTAAACCGCACATCTACTTCATGCTTACAGTGCGACTTAGAATTTTTCATGTTTGCCGTAATGAAAACTTTCGTAACAGTTATCTCAGCTTCTACTGGAGAAATGATTTTATATTTGATATATAGCTCTGGCATGGTGACTCGTACCGTGTCTCCCCTTTCCAAGTTTACCGCACATCTACTTCCTGTTTACCGTGCGACTTACAAATGAACGAGTGGGGGTATTCTTAGCACGACGTAGCGTGCAACATCTTGTTTCAATTTTGAAGTTGATAAATTACAAATGTCAAAGTCAATAGATGGTTGTCTTAAGTATTTTTTTCGAAAAAAATTATATGTCAAGGGACAATTCGAGAATTTTTATGTTTCTATGCACCATGCCCATGGTCCTGTATGAATGCATGAATTTACTTAGGAATGATGTTTATAATTTGTTGTTCAATATGCATGTGGAAATTAAAGTATATCGCGAGTTTTATCACAGTGTTATTTGTACAGTAAAACTTGTCTAAACCGAACACCTATGGGACTGAATAATTTGTTCAGTTTAGACAGGTATTCGGGTTACACAGGTTCAAATTACATAGACATTTAGTAGATGGGATTATAAAGTCTGTCTGGTTTAGGCAGATTTTTGGTTTACTCAGGGTTCGGTTTAGACTGGATTCAGTGTATAGCCAATGGATAACTTCATGTTAGAATCTGTCATATACCATGTGGACTGTTTATATGTAATTCCTTTCTAATGATCTCATTTTCATGTTTATTCTTGATTAGGTAAAATTTTATTTTTAAGTTGACTTTATAATTAATTGATGTTTATCCCCATTACATGAATTAAAAAAAAACCGCAATATGACTAAATTGTATATGATGCAACATCAATTCAATCAATATTTACTTGTAGCACATATTGGAAGTACTATTGAATTCAAAATTCACTTTCATTTTTTTTTTGGATGGAAGGTAGAATGCATAAATTGTCTCCCCTTTGATAAAATTTCTATGGTATTTTTTGTGATCAGGAAGTTGTTGTCATGGTTATAATTTCATTTGCTTAATAAGATATTGAGGAAATAGTTTAATTACTAATGGGGGGAAAATCTGCTAATTGATTTACACATAAAATAAAACAATTTCTTCATGATTTTTTATTATAGAAAAGACACTGAAGTTCAATAATAAAATTTTTAATTGTCTCCCACCTCCGCAAAAAGCGGAGCGGGGGATATGGAAATGCTGGGCGTCCGTCCGTCCGGATATATTGTAAACGCTCTCATATTTTTATTTGTTGACCAATTGATTTCAAACTTACACACAAGCATTATATTAAGAATCTCTAGCTTAAGTTCGAAACTGGGCAAAATTCGAAAAACTATTCTTGTAAAATCATGTTTTTTTATATAGAAAAAGTACATATTTTGAGAATTACACATTTCTCTGAAACTACAAAAGATAGAAGCTTAATATTTGGTATGGGTGGAGATGCCAATGTGAAGTTGAGGATGCAACATTTCCCCTCTTCCCCCCTTCGAACAAAAATTCTTGTAAAATCATGTTTTCTTTTTATAGAAAAAGTACATATTTTGAGAATTACACATTTCCCTGAAGCTACAAAAAATAGGAATTTAATATTTGGTATGGGTGGAGATGCCAATGTGAAGTTGATGATGCAACATTTCTCCCTCCCTCCCCCCCCAGCTCAGCCCCACCCCTCTGGTGAATCAATAAAAAAAATGTGACAGAGATTCCCACCCAAACCATATATATTTATGATCAGGGTGATTTGGCAAATTAAATGCCTTATAGCTCAGGCCCTGTGGGGTCATACCCCACCCTTACCTGAAGAGAACTTTTTAATGGTTGAGATCCCCACCCCTAAGCCATATATATTTATGATCAGGGTGAATAGACAAATTAATTGCCCCAAGATTTTCCCCTCCCCCCTTCGAAAGAAAAATTCTTGTGAAATCATGTTTTTTTTTATAGGAAAGGTACATATTTTGAGAATTACACATTTCTCTGAAACTACAAAAGATAGGAACTTAATATTTGGTATGGGTGGAGATGCCAATGTGAAGTTGAGGATGCAATATTCCCCCTCTCCCCAGCTCAGCCCCACCCCTATGGGGAATCTATAGAAAAATGTGACCGAGATCCCTACCTTAAACCATATATATTTATGATCAGGGTGACTAGGTAAATTAAATTCCTTATAGCTCAGTCCCTGGGGGATCATACCCCACCCCCTCCCTGAAGTAAACTTTTTAATGGTTGAGATCCCCACCCCTAGGCCATATATATTTATGATCAGGGTGAATAGACAAATTAAATGCCCCAAGATTTTGACTTGCAACTCGGCTATTGCATCTCGGATGCTTTCTCGATTTTATAAATATATCACAAGGATAACATTACACTCACATTACACCTCTTTCTATTGCGGTGGGGACACATGGCTGCGTGTTGCAATCTTGTTTTATTTTAGGATTGTTGTTATACATTATAAGGGTTAATATATGTTTTTCTTGAAATTGTGCCATCAGTCGTCATGAAGTCATAAAGATATCATGATGAGGAATAATGTAAAAAAAGTGTCCAAAAGTTAGTTCATATACTTTTATAACATTTTCGCCTACATCCGTAATCACTTTAGCTACTTTAACTATCTGCATTATAATGATTTGGCCGAAAATAGCCATTATTACCTCTACTTTAACGTTCTGTCCTGCATGTAGCCGACAAAAGAGGTCGTAACTCTAAAAACTTTTTTTCTAGGAAAATGGAGGAATACAGTTGTTGTAGCTGTCAGAACTGTAAAACAAGGTCGTATGAGTGCAGAGAACTTCTTATCTGAGGCTAAACTTATGCACAAACTAAGACATCGCAAACTGGTGCAACTGCTGGCTGTGTGTACAATAGATGAACCGATCTGGATTATAACAGAATTAATGGTCAATGGAACATTGTTAGATTACTTACGCAGAGATGAAGGAAAAACAATTAAACTGCCAATTATTGTAGATATGGCTGCACAGGTAAGGATTAAAATCAATTAAACTGTCAATTATTGTAGATATGTTTGCACAGGTAAGAATTATTAGTAAATCTTCAATAAACTCAACATTGTTGCACAGGCAAAGAAAATTGATCACTATAAAAGAACGATTTTTTTTTTACAAAATAAAGATATAAGTTATATCTATTCATTTGTTACAAACCGCTAGTATATCTGTGTCATTGGTCTGAATTCAATCTATTCTAAATCGACATATCTAAGACACTAGACAAAATTCTGGCACAAAATTGTCAATTTCCATGATATAGCTATGTATTTACCTAAAGCCTATTCAATGTTTGAGATGCTGTTGAGATGTGCAACATGGCCATTATTGCTGATATAATTTAAATTCTAATGTAGTTGTTTAATATTCCTGGTTTGTGATTGGTCAATATTGTAATTTCACGGTATCAATTCCACGGTTGAAATATCATCAGATATTTTTATAATTTTAGCTGATTACCGCTTACCATCTTGTCAATAATGTGGCAATGCACATGATTACATCAGAATGGAGATAACTGCATTGTGTTTGAAAAATAAAATTTCACAGCATCAATTCTTGATTTAATGGTGTCATTTTCCCGGTTTAATTCCACGTTTGAAATAGCATGATATATGTTTAGAATTTTGGCTGATTAGCGCTTACATCATCTTGTCAATAATGTGGCAATACTCATCTATACACATGATTACATTAGAATGGAGATAACTGTATTAAATTGAAAATTTTACGGTATCAATTGTCGATTTCATGACGTCTCGCAAAGTAAGCTCAATTTGCGACCACCAAATCTCCAATTGATGCCGTTAAGTTTTCAAATGCAATACAGTTATCTTTTAAATATGACCTTTCTGGAAATTAGAATAAGAAAATCTTATTGTTTGAAGAAAATAAATTGTATATGAATGATCTTTGAACATATTAAAAAAAAAAGAAAAAAGAATACAGTGAAACCTGTCTAAAGCGACCATACTTGAGACCAACTTATACAGGTTAAATTAATCAGAATTTCCTTCATTAGCACTTTATTTATTTAAAGTTGGGTTTATACAGGATTCCAGTTTTTTTAGGTTTCTCTGTACCAAAAATGGAAACCATCCAAGACTGTATAATAGAATGGATTGTATTGTTTAACGCCACTTTCAACAATATTTCAGATATATCATGGCAGTTAGTTTTATTGCTGGAGGAATCTGGAGTAAACCACAGACCTGTCCTAAGTCACTGACAAACTTCATCACATAATGTTATATCGAGTACACCTCCCCATGAACAGGGTTTGAACTTACAATGTTAGTGATGATTGTACAGGTTGTGTAAATCCAACTACCATATGATCACGATCACGACTGCACCTTGACAGTATAAAATTTTCTGGTACATTAGGCCATATTTAGTCAGATGAGTGATCATCAGCCTTTGTTGAACTGAATTGCCTTTGTTCATGCTAGGAAAATCATTCAACTCCGTCCAAGTTAATGGTAGTGATGGTTGATAAATCAACCATTCACAAGCAATGTGACCACTCCAATGAACCACTTTCCTCTTTTTATTGCAAAGGAGATAACACACAGCATTTGAGGTCTAGAAAGGTATTGACACAATCCTTTTCTTAGATAGAACTGATTGAATGATTCCAAATTACATTTTAAACAGTGAAAAGAAACTACAGTATCTATAAATACAGACAATTAAACATTCTCTGTTGATATTTTTAATATTTACATTTTTTGTTGCATAGATTGCAGATGGTATGAAATATCTACAAACAGAGAACATTGTACTTATAAATTTAACAGCTGCCAGTATCTTAGTGGGAGAAAGGAACGATGTCAAAGTGGCAGAGTTTGGTCTAGCTAGACTTATGCAGGTCGATATATATGAGGCTAATGAACGTAAGCATTTTAATCTAAGATGGTCATGAACTGTGGTTTATTCTGCATTTCAAACCAGTTGTACCAGGATGTTATACCTGTTGTTCCTAGACTCATCAAAAACAGGGAACCATGAATGAAGCATATTTTTAGTTTGAATCACATAATGTAAAACACTTGTTGTTTTGATTTTGTATATGGCTGTGTAATATTTGTATCTTCTGAAAATGACAAGAAATGAGTTTGGTTATATATCCATTCATCATTCTTTCTCATGAAGTCATCAGTCATTAAAACCAAACTTTGCTCTAATCATGAATATATCATTGTTAAGTATTACTAGTTTTACTGTTGTGCTAGGGGCATATATATGATTATACTGGATTTACCACAAATACTCTTCATTCTCTTGTTCAAAACAATGTCCTATGTCAGTAAACAAATCTGGAAGCGTATGTAGTACTTTTGATACTCCCATCGAAGAAAGGGAGTATTACAGTATACCGTCGTCCATCACATTCTACTATAACGAGTCTACTTTGACCAAATTTCACAAAAATTTACATAGCTTTAGGAAAGATGAAAGAATGGTGCTTTTCTATTTCGACAATTTTGACTTCTGCCATTGCAGTTATAGGACTTTTTTTGTAAAAAAAAAATTAATGTCTGCAGATATGACAGTTTACCTCTGATTAGTGGATTTCCTCTTTTTTGGAACAAAATATTTTGAAATAAAATGTGTCAAAGTTGGCCCAAACAGCTGGAAAATGAGAGTATTTGGACACTGTATTAGAAATTTCCTTTTTTTTTTTTCATCAGTGAGTATTTTAATCTGTGTCTGACAATAACNATAATTTGACCTCACTTTTTCCGTATGCAATTGACCTTACTAGTGACAGGTAAAAATGAATAATTTGTATTTTGTCGCTTATTAACTACCAACTTGCATGGTTCTTTATCCGTAATTAACACCGACTAAAATCAGATTCACAAAAAATAAGAAATAAGTGCATTGTTGTACTGATTTAATGACAATTCGAGAAACTCCGTAAACAAAGTCGATAATTAATCAGATGGCGTTCATTTCTTGATCGATCTCAAAACACGAGCAGTTGCACGATTTTCCCCCGATGGGCGTACATTTCATAACATTTAAAAGTTACAGAAACACGTTTTATTAAGGCATCAATCATATCTGATAGTTTTTATGGGTAACAAAAATTTACGATTTGGCAGATAATGCCCCTTTAAGCTTACTTTGACCAACTTCACTAAATGTTTACAGAGCCTAAGGATTGATGAAATTATGGTACCTTTCAATTTTGACAATTTTTAATAATTCTGTTGCTGAGTAACGGGACTTTGTGAATGAAAAAAAAAGTATTTTTTCACATTTCGTAAGACATTAGTTTGATTTTACTGTATCTCATGAAGTACTTTTGTAATGTAAAAATAGACCAAAAGTAAGCTCTCTAACGATGTGTACAATTTTCACTTTTACCATTCCAGAGTATAAAATTTGGTTAAAATGGGTTTATTTTTCAGAATTTACAATTATTTGGGGACAGGCATATTAAGTACTCATATCACAGCTCTTGATATAAATTGCTAATTTCAGTTCATGTAAGTTAATTTCCATCCTTAGACATTACGCTTTGTATTATTTTGTGGGGAGGGGGAGTCGTGGCCGTGTTCGTATGGTAGTTGGATTTACAACTACTGCAATCAGTAACTATCACCACTAAAGTTGTGAGTTCGAACCCCATTCATGGCATGGTGTACTCGATACAACATTATGTGATAAAGTTTGTCATTGACTTGCGGCAGGTCTGTGGTTTTTTCCGGGTACTCCGGTTTCCTCCACCAATAAAACTGACCGCCACAATATAACTGAAAAATTGTTGGAAGTGGCGTTAAGCACCATAAACCAAACCAAGCCAAACCTATTTTGTGGTGTACACAGCTTAACAATTTTTTTTTTATTTATTTATAATTTTATAGTAACATTTGCAAAATTATTGGAACAAATTATTCACAATTAATTTCATACAGCTGCAAAGTTCCCAATAAAATGGACAGCACCAGAAGCAGCACTTTATGGAAAGTTCAGTATTAAATCTGATGTCTGGTCGTATGGTGTATTGTTATATGAATTAATTACATTTGGTCGTGTACCTTATCCTGGTAAGTAAATCACTTATGTAGTGTCAGGACACGGGTGGTTAATTGAGTTAGGTAGTTAGATTACCTTACAACTCATACAAGCCTATCACCAATACGGCGTAGGTTCGCGCTCAGATTTGTAAATTACAAAAAAGGGTGCCCTCGATTCGCACTGCAAGTGATAAAGTTTACCAGTTAATTGCCTATGGTCGTTGGTTCTCCCCGGGTATTCCGACTTCTTCCACCACTAAAACTGGTCGCCATGATATTGCTGAAATATTGCTGAAAGTGGCATTAAACACAATAAATCAAATCTGTAGTGTCATGCATGAGTTTATATGTGAGCTTTTTTAGTGCAAAACACTAGGCAAAATATAATGCTTTTATAATTTATTATTGTTTCTCCACTAATGACTTCGCAATGAGATGACAGAGCAAAATTGATGAACTTGGAGCTGGAATAATGTGTCTTGTTATATAATTTATAATGAATGCTTATTAAAATACTGTGACTAAAGAGGATTTACAACTACCTGTGCAATCAGTCCCTATCACCACTAACGTTGCAATTTCGAATCCCGCTCAGGCGAGGTGTACTCGACGATACAACATTATGTGATAAAAGTTTGTCAGTGACTTGCGGCAGGTCTGTGATTTTTTCATGGTACTCAGGTGTCCTCCACCAATGAAACTGACCGCCACTATATAACTGAGATATTGTTGAAAGTAACGTTAAACACCATAACCATAACCCCTAGCTCTAACCCTTTGACTACAGTAGACAACACAATAGTGAGTAAGTACTTGTGTTTAATGCAAGATGAGCACTATTTTCGGCTGGATCATTGCGAGAACAAGTTACATTTTAATGATGATAAGGATGTCCATTTTTAACTTAGTTGGATTTTTATATTGTTAGCTGACTAAAACAACAGTCTGTAGGTAGACATGTCGCTCCACTCTGGCATCCTGATATTGAGCCAGTTAATCTCTGATGTTACACCTTACTGCTGTTTACTGTCAGAGCAGAATATTAGCAAATACCAATTTTATAGTCTTTGGTTTGACCCTGACTGGGGCTTGAACCCACAATCTTCAGCACTCGAGGGGAGCATGTTACATTATTCGACCCATGTGGTTGACTAACAAAATAAAACCACGTCAACATACATATGGTGTATATTACAAACAAATCCTTTTGTATAAATTGGAGTTTCCTCAATTCCTTTCACCTGAAAAAGGAAATTTTTCACCACAAGGACATCAACAAGGTAGAACATTGGGGTTAGGGGTTATGATTTTTAACACCACTTTCAACAATATTTCAGTTTTATTGGTGGAGGAAACCGGAGTAATTATATAACTGAAGAAAACCACGGTAGAAAAATGTGATGTCATTCTTTGATCATTTAGCAAGTAATATATGAATTAGACTTCAGATGACAGTTGATCAATGCATATTATTGGATGTGATTGAATGATTGCATGTGATATATTTCAGGTATGAATGGTCGTGATGTACTAAGCGAAGTAGAATCTGGTGTACGGATGGATAAGCCAAATGGTGGACCTATGCCTTGTCCAGATCCTTATTACGATATAATGTTACAGTGCTGGAAGAAAATGGCAGCGACTAGACCAACGTTTGCTTTTCTACACGATTTCTTTGACAATTATTTTGTGTGGGTCGAGGATGCATACGGTTCACTTTCATAAAATCGTGATTTTTCACACGAAATACCCCCAACATTTTCGCGCCTCCCTCCGCGCGGTGCGATTTTTTTAAGTGCGCCCCCTCCCCCTAACTTGAAATCCTGGATCCGGCCCTGGAAGCGGGTTGTGATTAATTATTTCTCGTATTATTGCTCACATCTCCTGTTTCATCTGTAATTTTGATAATCATATCAATAACAACAAGTCTTACAAACAATTGTGTATTTGATACAGAGACTTATATCATTATTTTTTCAATTAACGACAAATTAAATTTTCTAATTTTGTTAAGTATTGCATTTAAAGATGTATGACATGTTTTGTACTAGTGGAATATCTTATAATGTTTTTGTATTACAAAGTGTAGATACACATGCAGGTGTATTGCTCACCATGAACAATTGAGTAAATGAATGTTTTATGAGATTTAGCTGATTTTTGTGATAAACGATCAGGTGTAACTCTAAGAACAAAATATTGAATGCTAAAAATGTCAGGTTTTTTTTGTCATTCCTTATATAAAAAGTTGTGATGGTTTAACAACCAAATTTGTGGACTATGCAATATTTCTATACTCACCAGTGCTTTGCAATTTTTTTAGTATATTATATTTTTATCTGTAGCAAATAGTTATAACAAATAGGGAGTTTTTATCGTTCCCCTTTTCTTGATAACGTAAAATTTAACCAGAATAATTATCTTCTCATTCTTTCCTCAGTTTAAAGAAATATGGCTTTGTGTTATCATGTAATTTTCTGCAGGTCGGAAAATATATGTACTATAAAAAGTCATGTTTTTGATTTGTCTATTGTTGTGATGTTGTA
>MJUT01065335.1:25408-43241 GCA_002080005.1 Gigantidas platifrons | reverse complement strand
TTACAGTTGAAATTGTTTGATGCTATGATTGAACCAATATTGCTATATGGTTGTGAAGTATGGGGATATGAAAATGTAAAGATTATTGAATAGATTCATTTAAAATTCTGTAAAAGGGTTCTTAAAGTTAGAAGCACAACTCCAAATTTTATGGTTTATGGTGAGCTGGGCAGATTCCCGCTTGAAATTCGAATTAAATTAAGAATGATTTCTTTTTGGTGCAAATTACTATTGAACCGAGTCAAAACTTAGTAGCATTCTTTATAGATTAATGCTGGCATTGAAAACGGGAAGTCCGTATAACTTTAAGTGGATAAATTTTGTGGAAAATGTATTTAATAATACTGGTATGGGTTATATATTTACACAGTTTGCAGTTTGCGATAAAGGTCTAACAAATCAAGTTCTTTGTGATCAATTTATTCAAAAATGGTTTAGTGAGATGCACAATGCTTCTCGTGGGTTATTTTATTCCATGTTTAAAAAAGATTTTGAAATTGAAAACTATTTACTTCGTCTCTCTTATACTCATAGAATTTGGATAACGAAAATGAGAACATCAAACATACGTTTTCCTTTAGAAACAGGTCGTTGGTATAATATATCTAGAGAAGAGCGCTTTTGTTATCTGTGTAACATTAACCTTATTGGTGATGAATACCATTTTCTATTTTGGTGTAGCAATAATGATATTTCTAGTCTTAGAGATAGGTATTTGCTTCGTTATTATAGTATTTATCCAAGTCGAGAAAAAATGTATAGGCTTTGTTCAATATGTAATACTGAATTATACAAGAGACTGGCTTTGTTCCTAAAACATTAGTGCTTTGCTTTAATTTTGCTGTATTAGTAATTGTATTATTTAACTTAATCTACTGTTTCTTATTTTTTGCATGCTGTTCTGTCACGTTTATTGTAAAAATGTTATGTTTATTGACCTCATGTTACACATATATGTATTGTGTCTGAGTGTTATCAAATAAAGTTAACATAACAAAAAAAAAGTTAATATACAAAATGTATATATTTATGCTGCTGTGTGAGAACATTAACTTCTCGAAACAATTTGCATCATTATGATAAAGAAATATTCAATTCACATTTCCCAGGACAGAGTGTAAACAAAATTTAACATATGCAAACATGTATTTCCTTTATTTACATGTACCAGTAAATTTGTACAATAAGGGAAAACATATTCAATAAATGCATTTTTGCTATTATTTACTCTAGGACAAATAGACAAGGAATCATCTACAAAAACAAAATGTACATGTATGTAAGCAAACGCCTCTGGCAGTTTCACCTGGGAAATACAAGCACTGCAGGTGTGAAATATCAACTCTTACATTTGTAATTTCATTCTAATTAACAATTATATGACCCTTTGAAGCCACCCGCCTCTCAGACAGCTTTACCGAGAAAATAACTGATACACATATGTCTGGCTGGAATTGTCAATTCAGATTCCGAATAATTATAAATATAAATTATGTATAATTATATAATTATATAAATATAAATTCTGTATAATTATATAATTAAATAGATATAAATTATGTTTAATTATATAAATAGAAAGTCATATTTGGAAGTCAAATATATGAGATTTGAAATTTAATCATAAATATAATTCTTAAACACATTGGTAATATAAACTATTTAATATAAATCGTATTATCCTATTACTTTACCGACTAATTTATAATTTATATATTTAACTTGCTTATAAAATATAAGATAACAGAAGTTAATCACATCAATTTGCACAAAAGTCATTCAAATAATAACACGATACTATTCGTATATCGTGCGTTCGTTTCGTGTATCGTTCGTTTGTTTCGTGTATCGTGCGTTCGCTTCGTGTATCGTGCGTTCGTTGCGTGAATCGTGCGTTTGTTTCGTGTATCGTGCATTGGTTTCGCATATCGTGCGTTTTTCGTGTCGTTCGTGTGAAGCGTTCGTTCGTTTTTCGTTCGTTTCGTTTGCGTTTGTCGTTCGTTTGCGTTTCGTGCGTAGTGTAAACTTATACGATCCAGGGTCTGTATATTGACCCAGAACCTCGGGACTCCTGAGTGCACTCAGGACATGTTCCCGTTTATTTAAAAGCATAATATTGATATTAAATGATAGAAAATGTTACTACGAATGTAACAATGCATTTTTTCCTTACTTTTTAGACTGTTGTCTCTAATTTTATTGGCACGCGCCGTTCAAAGGGGAGAAGTCATCCGTGACCAATCAAAATAACAAGCTAATTAACATCACGGTGTATATATATTGTAATCACTTTAATCATGTTCAATCAAAATTTAGCAATTCAAATTATACTTTTTGATCTTGTATATAGAAAGCATTTTGTTTTCGAAGTATAAAATAATATAAACATTTAATTGTTTTACGAATATGGTTAAACTAACATTGGAAGGTTTTTTTGTAAATGATATATAAAATAAAAATGTTAATGTTGTCTCATTCATAAAATTTACTGGACTTACAAGATATATTATTTTTTTTTAAATCATGTGGCGTCCTTGGGGGTCCCCTGAGCGTAAGTTCAACTACAGCTACCAAGAGTGTCTACAGAGATTACATGAGGTATACTTCTTATTAAACTTTTAAATATTTGAGACTAATTTGTGCGTTCTACATTTAACGTTGTTTTCGCTTTTTTTTTCATTTAAAATTCAGTCACGACTATTTTATTGTGGTTTCTGAATAAATTTTTAATTTTCGATATTGTAAATTAAAAAAATAAACTACAAGAGAAAATGAGATGATATGGAGTAAAATGTACATGAAACAATATATTCAGAGTATATCATAGCAAAGGAAAAACACTTTTATTTTGTTATTCTTCATCTTCTAGTAACTGTGAGGCCTTTAGCAATGAGTGATTAACTAATATAACTACATGTATAAAGCAACAAGGTGAAAATGATTGACGGAAATTTTAAATCTTTGAAACTAATTTGTGCGTAAACAATACGTTGAACGCATTCACTTTTTGTTGTCATTTAAAATTCAGTCACGACTAAGCAAATTGTATTCACTGGAAATGAAATTGGGATTCACTTCATCATATCGAAATGAGTATTTTATTGTAGTTTCTGAATAAATTTCTTATTTTCGAAATCAATTAAGAAAAATACTACAAGAGAAAAGGTGAGGCCTTTAGCAATGAGTGATTGACTGATGACGGAAATTGTAGCTATTATTGCATTTGGGAGCGAATTCCTCATTTTTATAAGCTTTTATCATGTGAATATTGATAAACGAAAAGAAAAAAATAAATAACAAATTTTACGTAATTTTAGTTTATTCTTGGACATTTTATATTTATTGTTTAAAATAATATGATTATAAATTCTGAAAGTTGAATTTGAACAAAAAAGTGTACACTTGTCCGCCCCTTTTATTTTTGAATTTCAAATGAAATGAGTAAGATTTATTTTCATATTTAACTCATCTTTGTCCAGAAATAAATGCCTTAAACGAGTCATAATATGATTATAAATTCTGAAACTTAAATTTGAACAAAAGAGTGTCCACTTGTCCGCCCCTTTTATTTTGGAATTTCAAATGAAATGAGTAAGATTTATTTTCATATTTAACTCGTCTTTGTCCAGAAATAAATGCCTTAAACGAGTCATAATATGATTATAAATTCTGAAACTTGAATTTGAACAAAAAAGTGTCCACTTGTCAAGTCAAGTCAAGTCAAATTCTTTATTATGCCTCAGACACTAAAGTGTACAAGAGGACGTAAACATGAAACATATACATATAACTGATGGCAGACAGGTTAATTTACACATTAATATACATACAATAATCAATTAGACATTCAATATACATGTACATAACAATGACGATACAGGTAAATTGACAATCAATATTTACATTACATATAATAGTCGAGTGGACCTTTCACGTAGATATCCACGTGTAAATTGACTCACAATATTAACAGTACCTATATAATTACAAATCATTACGTGTTTGTAAGAGAAAATACACCAAAAAGTAAGTATTTTAGATTTACAGAAGTCTGCTAACTTGTTTTAAAAATATAGAAAGTTTTTTGTATAATTGAACATGACAGATTGATAGCATACCCTTCATTTTATTTTCAGTGGGTTTTTTGTATAATATTGTGGTATATATTTATCTCGAAGATTTTTTATATTTGTGTTATTACAAGTAAATAAATAGTGAAATTCATCCCCCACACCATTTCTACAGAGATTACAAATTATATCTTCTCTAGGCACTCTTGACCATCTACCCGTCTCTATTGGGAATTTAATATTAGAACACCTTAGATTTGAAATCTGTATTCTGTCACATGTATTGAATTTTAATAAATAAGATTCAAGTTGAAGCTCTTCTTTGAATAATGAATAACATTTTCCTCTGGAAGTATTATTTATTTGTGAAGACCAATTTTGTATAAATTGATCATTTAATTTTTGTCTAACTATTGATTTTAATAATAATCTACTTATAGGTAGCTGGTCGTTCCAAATAAAACTTAAACCACAATCATCCAATATAGATTTCGTATACGATATCCATTTAAACTTTAAGGGACGAGTCTCGTGTATCTTAAACATAAGTTTATACATAATATGAGACAATTTATAGGAATCAGTGAGTAAACTATTCCAAAACAAAATCATTTTTTGTTTCACAATAGTCTCCAGCGGAAATCGTCCTAGTTCTCCATACACTAAAAAGTTTGGAGTACTATTACGAAATTTAAGAATACTTTTACAGAATTGGAGATGCACTCTCTCAATTGAATTTTTATTTCCGATACCCCAGATTTCCGAAGCAAATAATAACACTGGTGCTACTAATGAGACAAAAAGTTTCAACTGTAGATCTACTGGAATACTAATATTCTTAATCTTTTTATATAGGGCATACATCGATTGTTGTGCTTGTTCTAATAGTTTTTATCTTGCAGTACAGAAATTTCCATCATAATTAAAAACAATTCCCAGGTATGAATATGAATCTTGAATATCTATAATTTTGTCATAAATTTTAAAGCCATAATTATTTTTAACTTTATTTTTACTAAAAATAACTATCTTGGTTTTACTTGTGTTTATTTTAAGCTTCCAAATGTCACAATATTCTTCAAAACATGCGAGTGCTCGCTGTAGTTCCTCTGCAGATTCAGATAGTAGCACGGTGTCATCAGCATAAAGAATAATAAATAACTTTATATATGCAAGTAACGATTCTTGACATAAATTTGAAATATTCTCTAAACTGTAAAAAAATCTTCTAAATCATTTAAGAAGAGGGAAAATAAAAATGGAAAGATTTTCTCCCTGTTTTACTCCCACACCACTGTTAAAAAACCCCGAATACTGTTTTCCCTGCTTAATACATGTCTTGATATTTTTATACATATTATGAATTACTATAAATATTTTTCCTTTTATGTTTGATTTTTGCAACTTTTGCCAAAGTCCCGCTCGCCATACCGTGTCAAATGCACTTTTAAAGTCTACAAATGTACAAAATAATGTTTTACCCATAGAGAAATATATAGAAATCAAGGCATGTAATACAAAAATGTTATCAACAGTAGAAAAGCCTCTACGAAAACCTGCCTGAGACTTCGAAATTAACTCAATGTAATCTGAATAATTATTCAGTCTGTTATTTAATACAGAAGAAAATGTTTTACTTAAACACGAGTTCAATGTAATACATCTGTACATCTCAGGGTCCGTCCGTTTTATTTTGGAATTTCAAATGAAATGAGTAAGATTTATTTTCATATTTAACTCGTCTTTGTCCAGAAATAAATGCCTTAAACGAGTCATAATATGATTATAAATTCTGAAACTTGAATTTGAACAAAAAAGTGTCCACTTGTCCGCCGGTCTCTGTATGGAACTGGGAATTACGAAATGTTTGGAAAATATAAAAAAACACTATGTTTCACAACATTCCTGGTACTCTAAGACAGAAGAGCAACGTGAAAAACTTTTCTTAAAGTTAATTAAAGACAGTAAATGTTTGGTTACAACAGTGCAATCTTCCGTTTCAAATTTTGAAGTGCCAAAGCCACAACGACTTGCCAAGAAACCGCACCAAAACAAGAGACCTCGCACAATCCGAACCCAGCCCAGGTACCAGTTTTAAATAACTGTAAACAATTTATGTACGAAACTTTGATTGTGCTGTATTGTTTTTTACACTGAATATTTTTGTTATTTAATGTAATAAAATTAAGTAAAGAATCGTCAGTGTTGTTTTAACCTATATGATGCATAGGAAACTAATTATTTTCTATCCGTTTCATATCTCTATGCTTTTGAAAATATAGGAAAATATTTTTCTGCTTTTGCTTTCGTCATATACACAGGGACTCGGTTAATGGATTTTTTTTTTTAAGTTATTTTTTTTAATTAGTTTACGTATTTTTCCAATTTACTGTCCTATATTAGTATAAAAAAATATAGTATATTGCACATTGACTGTAAACATGAAAATCTAGGTGCTAACGATAATGATTTAATAAAAACAGACAGTAATTTAAAAAAAAATGTTTTTTTTAATATGTCCATTAACCGAATCCCTGTGGTCATATACTGTGTTGTCGATTAGATTATATATTTATTTAAGATAAATAAATATTATTTTATAGATTTATTTTCTAAAACAAAACAATCCTTCTTGATTAAACACCATGACGCTAACGGGACAATTATCTCTATCTTGTTTATTGTAGCTGTTTATTCTTCATGGTTGATTTACTTACATAATCAGCGGCGAAAGTTACATGTTAAAACTACACCAAACCTTAACACATATCTAAATATCATCCAGCGATTCCAAGTATGCGTCCTGTGTGCGAAACAACCAACGATAAAGGGTCCTGAGTGCACTTTGTATGTCCTGAGTGCACCCAGGAGGCCTGAGCGGTGTTTAGACGTACCGCATATCGAACATATTCTGTTGAGATAATTATGTTTACAGACATTGTATATTCCTACTTGTGGAAATCATTTTTAAACCGATACATACACCCAATAGCCCAATTCGTATTAAGGTTGTCCGAGCGGTAATGTCTAACAAATTATGTTAAAACCATTTAACCAAAATTGAAAGTCCAACGTCACAGAAATGGCGAAGAGATCGTTTCTATCAGTTACCATGTAGAACGTTGACTGTGACTGGCTGTATGCCCGATATATTTAAGAGATAATTATTGAGGTTCTGTATATTGCTGATATATAGGCATATTGAAATGAATTACGAATGTAACAGATATTCAGACCACAACCTGTCAAACAAAAATATTCGGTGTTTTTACACCAGTACAGTGTACCTATTAAGGGAGATCTGCAGTCCGATAATTCGACAGCTTATTGTAACCAGAGTGAAACAAATAATGCGTAGTCCATTTTCTTACTTTTTTCCAGCATGACGTTAATGTGTGGCCCATATGCAGGTTTCTTATAAACATGTACCACTAGATCCATTCTTTTTTATGCTAACATGTACCACTACATCTATGCTTTTTTATGGTTGTCCCCAGTTTTAATAAAAAGACACCCTTTCCTTTTACCAAACAATGAAATTGATTTAAGCGTTGTAAATGTTGTATATGTACATTATTTGTATGGATGTTTCCTTGGAATGTAGGACAGAAAGTCGTAGGACAAAAGGTCACAACTGACATATTTTGGTGAAAAGTTACAATTTGTAATTTGAAAAAAAAAATCCACTAGTATTTAAAATTATACGTGGGTCCGCGCCCGGCTTTGTAAATTACAAAAAGGGTGCGCTCGACTCGCAGCCACACGTCATAAAGTTTACTGGTTGCTTGGCCATGGTCGGTGGTTCTCTCCGGGGTTTCCGGCTTCCCTGACCACTAAAACTCGTCTCCATGATAAAAATGAAATATTGTTTGACAGTGAGGCTAAACTGACTCTAAAAATCAAATAAATCAAAATTATTTTTTGTATCAATTGAAAAAAGACAGTAGAACAAAATCGGTCTTGGCTTAAATAATGGTATTGTGATTGATATTTCTGTAAAAAAAAATCGTAAATTAATCAAACAGAATTTGCAGTCTTACATGTAACAATCAGTAAATGTCAATTAAAAAAATAATAAAGACGCTTAAAGCTTTACAGGAAGGATCCCAAATTTGGATAATAATGAAAATAATCATACATGTATTAAGATATAACTTCAATTAAAAAAATGTATTGTTATTACATTTTTAACGCAAATTGTGACTTTTTGTCCGATAAAAATTGTGACTTTATGTCCCGTGACTTTTTGTCCGTTTACAGTTTCCGACAAGGTAATTCATATGTATTGCATGAATGAAAGTGTCAGCCTTGATCCACTTATAAATTATTAATCTTTTGGGGTTATTTTTCACTTGCAATATGTATGAAGTGTAAATTTTGTTTACAATACATTTTTTATGTAAAATGAAAAATACGTGTACAATCAATGTTTCGACTGGTCCTGGGTTTTTTTTTACTTGACTGAAGAAAGTCTTGTCGTTTAAATATCGGATGTGCCAAACCGGGTTGATTATTATATTGTTTAATTGTCTCTTATACTTATAAATAGGAACTCAACAAAGCATACGATGCATTTCAAAACCAAATGGCGGTGGAAATTAGGAGTGCCTCCAATAATAACCCAAAACAAATTTTTGGGATATTCTTCGTCGATGGACAAACAATAAGAGAGCGAACATTGATGTACCGTTAAACGAATTATACGAATATTTTAAAGAAATAAATCGCAGCGAGGATAATCAATTAGATATTGATGAAGACGACGGTAACGAAATTAATTCTGAAATCGCGGATCGTATATTGAATTGCAAAATAACGGCGACAGAAATAGAGGGTGTTGTACGAAAATTGCCGGGTAATAAAGCTTCTGGTTTGGATTTTATAGCTAACGAATATATAAAAAATACACTCTTTGTTATGCTTCCGGTTTATATTACACTTTTAAGTATAATTTTTGATACAGGTATTGTCCCCGGGGCATGGACAACAGGCACAAAACATCATATGTATAAAAATAAAGGGGATCCGAAGGTCCCAAGTAATTACAGACCGTTTAGTCTACTTAGCTGCTTTAGCAAGGTTTTTACTAGTATTATTAATAATAGACTTACTTCGTACTCTGATGAAATTAAGCTGATTTCTGAATCACAATGCGGATATAGAAAATTGCATTCAACAGTTAATAACATTTTCATATTGAATTCTTTTATCGAGTTATATATATATAAAAAGAAGAAATTATTTTGTACATTCGTAGATTTTAGCAAAGTCTTTGATAAGGTAAATCGAAGCAGTCTTTGGTCAAAGATGTTAAAAAATAATATACATGGTAAATGTTTTAATATCATCAAGAATATGTACCAAAATATTAAATCATGTGTATCTAAAGAAGGCATTGATTCTGATTTTTTTGCCTGCGAATTAGGGGTGAGGCAAGGGGGAAATTGTTAACCCTTCCTTTTTGCAGTCTTGATGAATGACTTAGAAACTTATTTTGAAACTTTTAATGCTGAATCGTTACATATGATTGATGATTTAATGTTTGAACGTTTACATATTTTTATGAAGGTTTTTCTTCTTCTTTATGCTGACGACACCTTACTTTTTTCAGAAACTTTAGAGGAAACCATAATTTGCTAACTGTATTTGATGAATATTGTAAGTTATGGAAACTAGAAGTAAACACTGAAAAAACTAAAGTTGTTATTTTTTCAAAAAGAAAATTTAGACCAAATGTAAAATTATAGTTGAATGGTAAAGAATTAGATTATACTGACACTTATTCATATTTGGGTATTTTATTCCATTTCTGTGGCAGCTTTAATACTGCGAAAAAGAAATTGGTCGAACAAGCACAAAAAGCTCTATATGCTGGTTATTACAAAATACGAAATCTGCGACTGCCAATAGATTTACAGTTGAAAATTTTTGATTCTTTAGTTTCTCCTATACTGTTGAATGGTAGTGAAGTTTTGGGTGTTGGAAAAAATGGCAATATCGAAAAAGTACATTTACAGTTTTTGAAGAGAATACTCGGAGTTAGAATTACTACTCCAATTTTTTTAATATACGGTGATTTAGGTCGATACCCGTTATACATTAATATTAAATTTAGAATTTTGTGTTTTTGGAGTAGATTATTGGAAACTGATAAACTGTTATCCAAGGTTTATAAGCTATTATACTCTCTGTATACAGATAGACACATCGAGTCTCTTTTTAATAAAAAGTGTTGCAAACATTTTTGATGATATTGGTTTGAGTTTTATATTCAATAACCAGATGCCAGTGAACCCAAAGTGGATAAACATTCATGTTAAACAAACACTTATTGATCAATTTGTTCAAAAATAGCGTAGTGATATTGCTAACTCATCCCGTGTTCATTTTTATTCTATGTTTAAGCAAGAATTACGTTTAGAGCCTTATTTATTGCGCCTCCAAGAAACGCAGCGACGTTATATCACTAAATTTAGGATGAGTAATTTTAGAATACCAATTGAAACTGGCAGATGGCAAAATATTGCTAAAGAAGACAGAATATGTACTAAATGTTTAAGAAACACTATAGGGGACGAATTTCATTATCTTTTTGTTTGTTCAAATCTTGAAATATATAACTTAAGAATTAAATATATTTCTCAATATTATATTAGATATTGTAATGTAGAAAAAATGGCTGGTATGTTTGCATTATGCAATACAGAATTATTGGAAAAAATTATCTTTTTTCCTACAAGGTTTAAGTAAAATGTTCACGTAATTATGTACCATCTCTATTCACTGTGTTTTTTTCCCTACTGTATTAGCATTTTGTTCTATTACAATGTATATATGTTTTCACTTGAATATGCTTTTTTGTATTCTCATGTTGCACTCTGTGCCTGAGTTATTTAATACAATCTTGAATCTTGAATCTTGAATCTATACTTTGTATATGTGTTGCTTTCATTTATTTTTGTTATTCAATATTAGCAAAGGGGCCCGTGTGACTCAATTACTTAGGTCGTTGAATCTAGCAACTCATACAAGCCTGTCACCAATACGGGGTATAGGTTCGTGCTCGGCTTTGTAAATTACAAAAAGGGTGCCCTCAACTCGCAGCCGCAAGTGATAAAGTTTACCAGTTGCTCGACCAGGGTCGGTGGTCCTCCCCGGTTTCCTCCACCACTAAAACTGGTCGCCATGATATAACTGAAATATTGTTGAAAGTGGCGTTAAAACACCAAAGACAGTCGTTCAAAACTTCTGGACTACGACAATGACACCAGAATTTTAGGAAGCTCCAAATAAACAACCGATGACATTTTTTATTGCTGGCTTTGACACCTTTAATTTCAGGACAAACAAGTATAAATTAAGAACTTTTACAATATACCGGAACAAATACTACATTTATTCAAATCAGTCAGAGCAAATCTGTATGCCTTATATACTAAATTTTCGGGTGTACATGTATTTGTAAATATAAGATGTTGAAAAATATATTTACGTTGTATCAGTATACAAATTCCGATTATATAATAATCCAATTTAATCAAATATCTATAGCTAAGTATCTCGTCAATAAATTACTTAAATTAAACTTGAATTTATCCAGCTGTCTATTTTTTTATTATTTGTTCTACCAATATGGGATTTCTTGAACTTTAAGATCGAAATACTTGTATACAAGTATTGTCAACAATACTTGTATAAAAAAATTTAAAGTATTGTTATTCCCCCCCCCCCAAATAATTGAACTGCACGATTATGATTATTTTTTGTTCTGTTCTGATATGGAGTTTTAATGATATTGTGTTTTTATTTAAAGAATCATAATTTATTGTTCGAAAACATATTTGGCTTTTTTTAATATAAAAAAAACTATTATAGTTTAGTTTTTTGCACAATAAACAAACGTCTCTGCCATACACATCTACAGAATTTATTCTTAAAGGTTCATTAAACTTAATTACATTTAGTTACGCAACAATACTACAACATTCTTATAATATGGGTAAACAGTGTCTTGGTTCCTTTGTTTAAGAAAGGCTCAGTGGAAGATACCAGTAATTATCGAGGGATATCATTAATTTCTCACGTCGGGAAGTTATTCACTTCAGTACTAAACACGAGACTTATGAATTGGTGTAAAGAAACCAGTATTTTGACGGATGCACAATTTGGTTTTATTCCTGGATATGGAACTCAAGACGCCATCTTTGCTCTTTATTCGGCTATAACTAAAAGTTTACGTAAAAGAAAGCGCTTATACTGTTGTTTTGTTGATTATGTCAAGGCATTTGATAGTGTTTCCCATTATATTTTATAGCAAAAATTGTTAAAATGCGTTATATCTGGTAATCTATTGGTTTTAATAAATCTATGTATTCAAAACTAAAAACATGTGTTAAACTAAATGGTGAATTTTCAGAGTTTTTTCCTTGTAATGTTGGATTATTGCAAGGGGAATCTTTATCATCGTTTTTATACTCTATCTATGTAAATGAAATTGAAATTGAATTGATCAAGCAAGGTATTGAGCCATAAGATGTAAAAAATTTAAATTTGTATCTATTTATGTATGCCGATGATACCGTTCTTTTCAGTGAAAGTATAACTGAATTACAAAAAATGATTAACACTGTTAATAAATGTTCGAAACAACATGGGTTATATATAAATTTATTGAAAACAAAAATTGTAGTTTTTCGTAATAGAGGTGTATTAAAAGAGAATGAGAAATTGTATCTAGATGGTAAAATGATAGAATTATGTAATCAATTTGTTTACCTGGGATTGTTATTGAATTATAACGGTATTTTTACTGTAACACAGAAAACATTGTCATAACAAGGTAAAAAGGCTACTTTTAGCTTACTGAGTAAAATACATGAATATTTTTTTAATACAGAGACTCTAATATCTGTCTTTGATACATATATTACAAGTATAGTTAATTACGGCTGTGAAGTATGGGGCTTTCACAAGGGAACGGACATAGAAACGTTACACTTATACTATTTGAAAAGAATTCTAAAAGTTAGAAAATCAACTGTTAATCATATGGTGTATTTTGAATTAGGTGGAACGCCATTTTATATAAATAGATATATTAGAATGATTTGTTACTGGTTGAAGCTGTTAGAAACTGATAATTGTATGAATATATGTATGAATCTAGTTTTTTTAAACTGAATGACAAACTAAACTGGTCATGTAAAATACGCGATATATTATATAGATATGGTTTTAACGATGTCTGGTTGTCACAAAATGTTGTGAATACCAAGTTATTTTTTTATGAATTTAAGCAAAGAGTCATTGATAACTATATAGCTGAAGGTTTATCATTTTTTGAAAACTCGTCAAAATGTAATTTGTATCAATATATCCATGAAGGTCATAATATGCAATTTTATTTAAATCGTCCTGTAAATAGTTTATATAAAACATGTATTACTAGATATAGAATAAATTCTCATGTATTAAATGTAGAATCTGGTAGATATTTTAATATTGTCAGAAATGAACGTATATGTACTATGTGTAATAAAAAATCTGTCGAAGACGAATACCATTTTATTTTAGAATGTGATAAATATGCCAATATTAGATGTAAATATATAAAAAAATATTATTATAGAAACCCGTCTACTTTTAAATTGATACAGTTACTATCTGTACGTAATGTTAAAGAATTAAATAATATAGGAAAATATTTATATATTGCAGAAAAAATTCGGAAGACCGGTAATTAATTTATTGTAAAACTTATATACATGTATTTCTGTTGAAAATTATTTTATTATGTATGTCATTCTCCGCTATATTATATTATATTGTAATGGTTATAATTGTATAATGTTGTATAATGTAAAATGTATTTGCATTGTAAATCCTATAAGTTGTATTAGCTTATGGAATAAAGAATTATTATTATAAAAATCACATACATTATATGTACTAATTAGTTCTCGGGTAAAATACAAGTAACAAGTTAAGTATACAATTACTGATTATACAGGAAGAGCCCCCACTGTGCAGCCATCTATTTTGAGATGCCATTCAATGAAAATAACAACCTAAGATAAGAATTAGATAAGAAATTAAAATTTATAGAATTCATGTATGTTTTTAATGAAAATTAATTAACACATTAAGTCACATTTCATTTATTTAGACTAACTTAGGTTAGTTATCAATCATTAAAAAGACAACAACAACAAAATGAATCTGTCTAATAAGTATTTACCCTGCATATACTCTTATTATCCACAATAAATTCAGGGAAAAGAGATGAAATAAGAAAGAAATGTTATTGAAAATAAATAAGTACTCAGAAAGGGGACGGTAATCGGTGTGTAGAAATACCGCAAAGGACCTCCTTAGTGCACTAAGAACAATAAAAGTGCACTAAGGACATAATAGAGACGTCCTATGTGCACAAAGAAGGTTGCAAATGAATTGTCAGTTTAAAAAAATCTTATCTGGTCAATTTTTATAATAAAAAGTTTAAAATTAACGACGATATTTGCATTTTTGTCGGCACGCGCCTACTACAAAGATAATCACGTGGTGATTAATACGGGTGCGTCTTTTTACCACGAACACCACCGACCACCACCGGACACCGCCAAACACCACCGAACACATTTAAACTACCACCGAACACCTTCAAGTGAAAAATAAGATGTATTTGAACTGAAATTTAACAGTTTGAGGAATATAAATATCTGAATAAAAGAGTTATTGATAATTTAATCGGCACGTGCCCTGTAATTCATGCTCTGTTAACCAAACAGAACCGCTAATTAACACCGATCTCTCAACCTGAACAAAACAAATCAATAAATAAAATATATATTCATCAAGTTGGATATGTCTGTTGTTTTTTCTTTTGTTTGTTTGTTTATCAAATTTATTACTATTTAATTTGTTGTTTTGAAAGTCAATAACTTAGGTGAATATCTCGATCGGTAGAAACATTTTTTTTCCATGACTGACCTCTTGAATATGTCTAGTAGTCAAGTATCAATGAGCGAAAAAAAATATTATAACAGTACTTTATTTTTACAGTATGCAAAATATTAATAACAATAGCATTTGTCATTAAATATACACTAAACGGCATTTGCTACACATAAATATCAATATTTTTTTTTACGTTTTTGTGTTTTTTCAGTTCTTGGTCTCTTGCGTTGTCCATGCTTGAAAATTATCCAACTTATGTAAAATACAAAAAAATATATAATATACCTCTTGCAGTCATTGAAGAACAGTTGCAAAATCTTGCTTTGGTCGAAACATCGTGTTGGTTCTGTTGATATTCTTATTAATCTTATAAGTGTCGTTAAAATATAACTTTGTTGTACGCTTTTAAAAATGAAAGTGAGAAGTTTTTCTTTTAAATTTCAGAATTTACTCAAAATGCTGTAGATTGAATAGAAGCCAACAGTTAATTTACACAACAATTTTCGTATTTGTACCAAAACAATGGGATTGTGTGAAATATTTTTTTATCAAAGGAAAAATAGCAAGCTCAAAAGACGTCAGTTATTTAACAATTACCTGCAATTAGTAGATCAATCGTTCTGTTATTTATTGATTAACCCTGATTGAACAGGATAATTGGTGATTATCACAGAAGTCAGCCGACACGTGCTGTAATACCAGACTCATATGTAATTGGTCGGTGGTGCGTAATTCATTATGATAAATCCGTCTATCCTGGAATTATCATTGGTCATTGATGTGTCTTTGTCTCGTTAGAATTTTCAGTTAACCTTATGATGAATTGCCATTGTGTAGTGACCATGGATTGATTACTCATTGTTTGTTGGGGCTATTCAAAGCTCGCTGATGGGTGTGGGTTCCACATGTTGAAGACCTCATAGTGGCAAACACTTCTGTACAGTTAAATGGGTTCTGTGTGAACGTTATCCTTGCCCGGAATTTTAACTGTACAGAGGTGTTTGCAAAACTGACGGGTTTCCACACAATGAATGTATGCTAAACAATGAAGTCTGATATGTGGGTCCTTCGTTGAACTACTTGGTTTTGTTAGTTTTCCTTTTCTAAAATTGTACAACAGCATAAACCTACCTCGAGGCGATGTTCAAGTATCCGTGCGTGTGACGTAGCAAACCACCCGTGACACTTAATTGTTTTCTTAAAGCCTTAGGATTTCTTTATTTTCATGCAAAACAAGTTCGGAACGAGATATATAAGAGAACAAAATCTGAAAGAAAAGCACTCTTCTTCCTCATTCTTCTTTTTATTGATTGGTATCATCTCCGTTTTCTTTACACATTTTAAACTTCAAAGTTTATTAATATATCAAATATCAGTTGGTAAGATTTTTACGAAATCTTAGCCAGTGAGATGTTGTTCCCTTATTTGTCTCGTTTCCGAAATTACACAGAAAAAAAAAAACAAATTACAGGCAGAAAGTACTCTAGACATTTTACAAATAAAACAAGTTTGGAACGAGATATATGAGGGAACAAAATCTGAAAGTTAAACATTCATCTTCCGTATTCGCAATTTCTAAATATAGATTTACTGACCACTGAAATTACAATACGAGACTGGTCTCATCCCTGATGGGTTTTTTTTCATCTTGTTTGAAATTTCTAGTATTCTTTTACTTAGTGAACGTATATTATAAATGTGCAATATCGATATGAATGAAAAATAAAACGATTTAGCGTTTAAACTTTTACTAAAAAAATCCTTGCAAAAGCACACGATCTTTTCAACTTTACCGGCGAAATATTTTGTTTTTCACATTTGTTTTTATTATAATTCATCGTAAAAAAACAATATGTTTTAAAGATCAACGTCAAAAATCATGTGTCCAAGCTCATACACAATTGTTTATTATATAAATAGCTCACATCTGATTGTCATTGTTTACCTGTTCGACGTTGATTAACAATCAACATGCATTAATCACCACGTGATTATCGTTGTAGAAGGCGCGTGCCGACAAAAATGCAAATATCGTCGTTAATTTTAAACTTATTATTATAAAAATTTACCATATAAGATTTTTTTAAACTGACAATTCATTTGCAACCTTCTTTGTGCACATAGGACGTCTCTATTATGTCCTTAGTGCACTTTTATTGTTCTTAGTGCACTAAGGAGGTGCTTTGCGATATTTCTACGGACCCGAGGTAATTCCGTGACACGAGTGCCTGTGCTAACAATGATTTTATAAAGTCACTTTTATTATCTCTGACATGAACTGGAAATTAGATAATAATTATTTATCTGCTAAATGAAAATCCAATTGGTGCTTTTTTGACATATTTGAAATAAATGTGTTAAGCTAAATCATTGTACGGTTGGAATTTGGTGGTTCGGTGAAAATAATAATTGTTTTGAAAATATTATTTTTAAGTTGTCATCAATATCTCATCAACTTTTTGTATATTATTTTCACATACATGTAGCAAATGCAAAAATGTATATTGACACCATGCATATGAACAGATCATATATACAATTGTGCTTCATCAATAAAAATAAACTAATATTTATTGCAGATGTAAACTAACACCTCGGAGAAAAATAAGAAAATGGCGACAGGAGTAGAGTTCAGTGTCCATCAGCTCGTACAAAAATTATAATGTTGGTAGTTAAAATGCAAGGAATGATATAGTAAATCATGGAAATCATTGGTATAACATTCATAATCATGGAAATACTTTTTTTTTTTTTTAACAACATAATAATTTTATTTATTCTGAATTCTTGCTTGTTACAAATTTAAT
>MJUT01065335.1:0-22876 GCA_002080005.1 Gigantidas platifrons | reverse complement strand
TCGCTTTATTTTCGTATATTTTGCTTATTTTATGCTCTAAGTCATCAATATTTTTATCTAGATTTTCATCATCATATTGCTGACCATCTTTTAGTTTTATTTTAAATTCTAAATCTTTTTCCAGATTTCTAAGAATTTCTCTCGTCGATTTAGCTTTATTTTTACAATAAACTGTAGTTATTTCCCTTATCTCAATTTTTAATGTATCCCATAATAATCTAATATCAATTGTTTTCTTTGTATTTAAATACTTATCGATAAGGTTATTGATTATTTTTTTATATTCTTCTTCTTTTAAAATTGAATTGTTTATTTTCCAATATCCATTACCTTTTTCAGTTAATCCTGGATTAAATTTCAAAAATACACTTTGATGATCTGTCGACTGTATAACAGCTGGTTTAATTTTACAAAATTCTATTAAGTTTACAAAATCTGTACCTATTAAAATTAAATCTATTCTGCTAGCTTGTGACCTATCTTGGAAATACTTAGTTCTGAGGGCAAATAAGCGTAACAAACCCGAAAAGAGAAAACGTAAACAAACGAGTACAGGTACACCCTCACCGAGTAACCCTGCAAAGATGGAGGACAAATCCAACTCGAATACAAAACCAAACAGATAGTCAATTGCACTCCTGAATAACAAATAAATGCAGGCAATGTTTTATCGGCTGCCCATAATACTTTATATGGAACATATCCAGGATATCCAAGTTATCCATTTACTCCATATCAACCACCAGCTCCGCATACTACACCAGCCCATGCCATACCACAACAGATACAACCAATACCTTCTCCATCGCCACCTCCAATTACACCTCTACCGGTACATGCACATCCTACACATCATCAGTTAGAAGCTTGTATGAGTAATGTGACAGAAAGACTGAAAAAACTTGACATATTAGATGACATATTAACAAGAGTTGTATTTATGGAGGGACAGTTCAACAGAATTGATAGTGAATTAAGTGACATCAAACAAAAGCTATACATCAACAGTAACAGTATGGGAAATCTAGATCAGGGGTTGGGTGATGCACATCACAAAATTCAAACATTGGACAGACAAGTATCAGAACTGACAAATGAAAATAAAATGTTAAAAGAGAGATCAGTGGAACAACAATCAAGATCAATGAGAGAGAACTTACTCTTTAAAGGAATTCTTGATACGTATGATCCTAATGAAAATACAGAGGAAAAAATTGTAGAATTTATAAAAACTGAATTAGAAATTGAAGATAACATACATTTTCATGTGGTTCATAGATTAAAACCAAAACATGACAGATCTGCCAGAAGTATTGTAGCTAAGTTTGAAAGGAGAAAGGACAGAAACAGAGTGTTGAATGCAGCTGTCAAGAAATAAAAAAATAAGCCACAATTTGTTGTTCATGAACAGTATCCAATAGAAATCATAGAGAAAAGGTACCTTATTTAAAAGACGTCAGGGAAAAGGGTCATCATGCTGTTATAACCGACACATTTAGTACCTCGGAAAATGTAATTGTAGAAATTCTTGATTTCAATATTTCATATTTAATTTTGTTTTATAGTTCATTATTATTTCTATTTTTAAACTAAGTGTTACATTTGTTTTACATGTCAAAATAATCTCTTTATGTGTATAAATAATTAATGCAGTTTATCCCCCACGTTTGTCAAGATTGTGTCTCAAAGATCAGAGGAAAATTTATTCAATTATGACTTATTGTTTATCTGTCACAACTGGACTTGACAAGCTTTTAATAAATTATAATTTAGTTAATCTTCGATATAAGAACTACAAGCTATAACGCAAATTGTTATATAAACCGCGATTAGGCATATTTATCATTAATCCTGTCTATCAGTCATTTTTAATTACTCTGTTTGATATTTGTATTATTGTTATCATTGTGATCTTCAGTTTTGTTGTTGGCCGTTGAAATATACGGCTGTAAATAAAATATGGAAAACTTCCAGCGATTTTGAATCTTTGTTACGACAAATAGCTAGTTCCCCAGAAATACGTTCGTGTGATATCGGGTAGCGAAAGCTCCGTTCATACAGTTCTTAAGGAAGACAAATTATTGATTGATAAAAGGCCCTTTTAACCGCGGGGTCAATTTGTACCACACGTCGGCCCAGAGCCCCGTCCACATCCTGGTATAAACCAATCATAGCCAACACCAGCAGCAAATGTCAATGAATAGGACAGATGTACAAGAGGGAGACAGAACTCTATTGGCTTTGATGCTGTTGACACTATAAAGAATAAAGAATTAAACTTTTTGTTTTTAAATGTATGTGGATTAAAGTTAAAATTTCAAGAATTTAATGATATTGTACAAAAATATGATGTATGTTTTTTTGTTGAAAGCAAACTTGATGATTTTGATGTTATTGAGGTTCCAACTGGTTATACTTATGTAACAAAAAATAGAAAAAAGATGGCAAAAAAATCAGGTGGTATTGTGATTATATATGATAAAAATATTGAGGAAAATTTAAGTATAATTGAGAGTAATACTCAATTTGTTCAGTGGTTAAAAATATCAAAACATGGGGATGATTTAGAAGAACATATTTTAATTGGCTGTGTTTATGTCCCACCTGAAGGATCTAAATATTCGAACGCAGAAGCATTTGATGAAATTGAAAATGAGATGGTTACTTTGTTAAAGGAATCAAAAATGCATTATGCGCTCGTGGGGGATTTTAATGTTAAAACGGGTACACTTAAAGATTTTATTTTACCAGATGAATCAATACTTGATTTATTTCATTTAGACACTGATGATGACATTATTTCGTATATGGAAGACTATAGAAACTTACAATCTTATGACATTCCATTAGATAGAATAACGCAATGTACATGTCAACCAAATATCTACGGGTTTAAGTTATTAAACTTGTGTAAGAAACTAAATTTGTACATAGCGAATTCTAGAGTTGGATCAGATTGAGGAATAGGAAAAAGAACTTGTAAAAATAGAAGTGTTATTGATTATTTTATATCATCTTCAAGTTTGTTTCATTTTATACAAGAGTTCGATATAAATGATTTCAATCCTATTCTGTCTGATGTTCATAATTCTATACATATTTCTTTAAAATCTTGTTTACAAAAACAAAACACAAAACTCACCACCACGACACAACAAACGAAATCGGTCAAGTGGAACGATAACAAACGTGATGATTTTTTAAACATGGTTCATAACCAGCATAACGAGTTGACCGATATACTAGGTGACCTTGAAAACATACAACTCAACAATGACTATAGCCAACAAGATATAAACAATATTATGAATAAAATTTTGGAAGTGTTTGAAACAAGTAGGAAAGAGGTATTCACGAGTAAAAATAAGAGAAATATATTTAAGCAAGACTTAAAACCTTGGTATACAAACAAATGTTATGAATACAGAAAACAATTTCACAGAGCAAGAAAAATATACAATTTACAAAAAAAATGAACCAAATCGGCTTCATATGATACAGTACAGCAAACAGTATAAACAAATAACAAATAAAGCATACAGCAATTATCAATTTAAGCTTGAAAATGAACTTAGAACTACGTCAAAAACTAATAGTAAGGAATTTTGGAAAAGTTTAAATATGTTTTTGAAAAAAAATAAAGAAAATGATAAAGATATATGTATGGAAGTTTTATTTTATCATTTTGAAAATCTCAACAAAATAATTTGGATGATGGAAACATTGACATATATATTGATGTACATAATCTATCTCCAGAGATGGATAATATACTTAGTTCTACTATTACGATTGAAGAAATAAAAAATGTAGTCAAAGGATTGAAAAATGAAAAGTCTTCAGGTATTGATTGTGTGATTAATGAATATATTAAGTATACAATAGATGATATGTTACATATTTATGTATTATTGTTTAATATTATATTAGATAAAGGTATTATACCAGAGAGTTGGGGAAAAGGAATATTGATACCTATTTTTAAAAACAAAGGTTCAAAATCTGATCCTAACTCGTACAGAGGAGTAACGCTGAACTCATGTATTAGTAAAATGTTTTCTGCCGTTTTAAATAATGGATTAACAAAATTTTCTGATGAGTTTGAATTAATTACAAACGCACAAGCTGGTTTCAGAAAATGGTTTTCTACCAATGACAATATATTTATTTTGCATGCATTGATATCTATTTATTTCTCATTTGGAACAAAATTGTTTTGTTCATTTATTGATTTCAAAAGTGCATTTGACACTGGGTGGAGAATAGGATTATGGCAAAAGATGCAAAAATCCAATGTACAAGGACATTTTTTTTTAAGTTATAAACTGTATGTACCAGAATATAAAGACTTGTATTCGAAAAGGAAATGAATATTCAGAATTCTTTAATTGTGAAATTGGGGTAAAACAGGGAGAAAATGTGTCCCCATTTTTGTTCTCGTTGTATCTCAGTGATTTTGAAAAAAAAATTGACGAAAATAACGTGAATGGTCTAGAATCTATATCTGCGAAATGTTTAGAACAATTAGGTTTTAATATAAAGATTTTCATTATATTGTATGCAGATGACACAGTGATTATGTCTGAAACTGAAGAAGGTCTCCAACAAGCCTTACTGAATTTTGAACAATATTGTGATCTATGGAAACTTAAGGTTAATACACAAAAAACAAAAATTGTTATTTTCAGTAACCGAAAATACAAAGCACAAAGATCGTTTAAATTATACGACGAGAATATAGACATTGTTGATTCATATACATATATAGGTGTAGTGTTTAATTATAACGGTAATTATTGTACTGCGAAAAAAAGACTAATAGATCAAGCAAATAAAGCTCTTTATGCATTGTATTACAAGTTGCGTAATTTAACAATTCCAATTGATTTGCAGTTAAAGTTATGTGATTCTCTTATTGCCCCAATTCTCGTCTACTCTTGTGAAATATGGGGGTTTGAAAATAAGTAGGGAATAGAAAAATTATATCTTCAATTTTGGAGAAGAAAAAAACTTAATCTGAGAAATAACACACCGAACTATATGGTTTATGGAGAAATGGGTCGATTTCTTATGGATATTGTAATAAAATTAAGAATGGTAATGTTTTGGAGTAGTCTTATAGACAATAGTGGAAAATTGTCGAGAACATTGTATAAACTTATGCTGAAAATACACGAGAGTAATCAAGCTAATTTTAAGTGGATCAAGTATATAAAGTCAATTTTTGATGAAATTAGATTGAGCTTTAATTGGAATATTAAAAAAGATCTGTTAAAGTCTATTGTAAAACAAAAATTATTTGATCAATTTATACAGAAATGGTTCTCTCAAATGAATAATTATATGGATCATTTAAAAATGAATTCCAGCTCGAACCATATCTTTTGAGATTAAATAAATCGGAGAGAATATATATGAGCAAATTCAGGTGCTCAAATATTAAATTCCCCATTGAAACTGGAAGATGGGAAAATATACCTCAACGTGAAAGAATATGTCGTTTTTGTCAGGTTAATATTGGAAATGAATTTCATTTTCTATTTGTGTATAAACATCATCAAATCACCACATTGAGACATAAATATGTTCCAAGATATTATACCGTAAACCCGTCCGAAAATAAAATGATAGGCATGTTATCATACTGCAATGTTATGTTGTATCGTAATATGTGTTATTTCATCAACAATATTATGAGAATTGTAGATGTAATGTAAATTGGTTTCAGTTTATGGTATAAAACTTAACAACTTACCTTTTTTTTTAACATATAATCCTTTTTTATCAGCTTTTCTCAAAAATAAAAACCACGTGTCTGATAAGGAAAAAAACCACGTGGTGAAATACACTGTTTGTTTATAGAAATCAATTGCTTAGTGAAGTGTAAAATGTGATTGTAATACATATACTATGTTATTTACTCCTTCCGCCCATGTAATTGTATAATATCATGCTATGAACTCTTGTACACTATTGTGTCTGAGTAAATAAAGTATTTGTTGTTGTTGTTGTTGTTGGAGATATTTCCCAAATTCTCCTACAGCAATAAATTACAAATGACACATTATTAAAAAGTCAATTAGTTATTATAATTGTTATATTACACGGAATATATATAAATTGAATTACATAAAATACGAAGACATAATAATATATTAAACTTTAAAACTATACAAGCACACCTGAAATATGCTCTCCAATCTTGATTGTTCACTAATTTTATAATTAAAAAGTTGCATATAAATGAATGAAATAATTTTCTTATAACAATAGAACTTAATAACATTTCCATATTAAGAATATATTATATTGTCTATTTTCTTTCCTTAGAATGGTCAATACGTGTTTTACTGTTTTAAAGTGTATTATTTCTGTTAAAGTTTTCACAGTCGAATACAGTGACAATAGAGAGGATTGCGTAATCCAATACCGACACGACAAAAAAAAGTACATGATACTTTATATACATTATAGACATCAGATTACCATCAAGAAATAAAGAGGAAATTGAAGTATGCCTACGGTAAAACACAATAAAGGGCAATGCAGTGTTGCAGCAGAGCTGAACACTCAAGTACTGTTATTCTTAAAATCACATGTTTTCTATGATCTATAATGTCTGAAGTTTGTATGATGTTAAGATTACTCAGAATTACTTGTTATATCTCTTTTTAATTAACATTTATTCACACAAGATTATAATTACACCCTTAAATATAGTTACATGGTTGTTGTAGTGTCTGTAACCATATTTTCTGTTCTGCAGTTTTTATTCTGTCTACAATTGTTCATATTTTGACTGATTATAACTACTCTGTGTATTTTACATCTTCAAACATGAAAATATCAATCTTTTGACAGTGTTTTCTAGAAGATTTGTTTACTGGTTACGGACCCTACAGATTTCTGATAGAAACATACCTTTTGGATAAAGCCTGATAATTTTTCCAATTGGTGTCCGATGTTCATGAATTTGGTATCAAATTAATCCTGATTAATATTTCTAAAGATTTATATTAAAATAGTTTTGTTGTTTTCCTATTTTAAAAAGTACATTTTGGTGTAAAAATAAACAAATTTCAAGTGCAACAGCATAACGCCTTATTTGCGCAAATTTGTTGGTACCCTTTTGCTTTTTACTCAAAAACTATGAGAGATATCTTCTTGAAATTGTGTATGCAACTTCTGTGTTTCACCATCCAAAACAAGATATTAAAGTGATACCTTTAAATTCAATGGACGTATGTTAATATTGCAAATAACACACTGCTTTTGAATATGAGCACTATATTGTGTTTCAGCCGATAGCTACAATACATAGTGTATGATCACTTCATGCAGCAAATGTATAATTAGTCATAATTTAATCAGAATTTTATTTATGACGCCGATGTGTCCAACCCGATAAATTTGTATTTAAGAACAAGGATGGAAATCCGTGATTTGAAAACAAAACAACTTTCATTTATAATGCACAACGTAAATTTCTGCACTAAAATAATGAATACCATGTTCCGTGAGACACTCGTTTTCGGAGGAAATCGCAGTACACATTACCTAACATTGAATTCGTTAAAAAAAAGATGATTTCCCATCATTAATTTACATCATAAAAACAAATTAAAAAAATTTAACTTGTAACAAAGAACAAAGAACGTGAACAAAAGCATGCAAAGTTAATTTATTATAATACCTGGATTATTTACCTGAAAAGAAACAAAACAATTATCAGATTGCCTCTACAGTTATTCATAACTTACCGAATACACAACACACAGGAATGGCAAGGTATATAAACACCAGGGGCCGTGTCAACAAAGCTGTCTTAGGACATATCCTAGGATGGTCTTAGGATATATCTTAGTCCTAAGTCGGGTCAATGAAAGTGTCTCAAGTTAAGATATCTCCTAAATATTGTCCTAAAGTTAGGACAACCAAAAAGGTGTCCTAAAACTATCCTAGGATAGTCCTAAGTTAGGATATCGTTAGGATGTCCTAAATTGAACAAACATTACCGCTGTTTATTTAAGTTTGAGAGGAAGGGCACAACATATTCGTCGAAATAGAGTGTTTAGAGACCGAGATAACCCATTGGTGGTGACATTTGACAGCTTGCTGAATAAAATATTTTTGTGGCGTTCAAATTCATCCAAACGCGTTTGTAGTTCGGACTCAGTAAAATTCAAACTTCGTTTCCTACTCATAATGACAATATACAGTATCGCTAGCAAAAACGATTTGTAATAAAAATGAATGTACATGTACGTTGGCTTTATTTATAATATAAAATGCACGAGATTGTCCTTTAACCCTATACATGAACGACAGTGGGACACGGTGACACTTTAAATTGAATAGATTTCACTTATTTGTACATTGTTGAACAGTTTTTAATTGTTTAAGCGAAATATTAGAAATACAAAAAGTTATCATTCAACTTTTATAATAATTATTTTTTTGAAGTCATATTTTATTTTCAATATAAATTTTATTTATTTAAATTAATTTTATGTACATGTATTTTTTGTTTAGAAGATATCGCCAAATATTAAATACATTGACTGTAAATTTCATCTACATGTATGTATTGCTTTATTTATTATGTTAGGACAATCATAAGACCATCCAAGTTAAGATAGTCCTAAGATAGCTTTGTTTTACAGTCTTAGATATGTCCTAGGATAGTCCTAAGATTATCCTAAATTATGTGCTAAGATATGTCTTAGGACAAATCTTAGGATAGTTTCATTGACACGGCCCCAGACGTTGTTTTCTTTAAATTTATTTTCGGGATTCTACTGACACAATATTTCAAAGTATCCGTCTATAATGAAACACTCAAAGCGTCTGTTATTATTATTAGATTTCCCGTCTTTAATTTACATTATAAAAAAACAAATTAAAAAAATATAACTTGTAACAAAGAACAAAGAACGTGAACAAAAGCATGCAAAGTTAATTTATTATGATACCTGGATTATTTACCTGAAAAGAAACAAAATAATTATCAGATTACCTCTACAGTTATTCATAACTTACCGACCACACAACATACAGGGAAATGACAAGGTTTGTTTCCTAGAAATTTATTTCGGGATTCTTCTGGCACAATATTTCAAAGTATTCGTCTTTAATGAAACACTCAAAGCGTCCGTTATTATTATTAAATACATAAATCTGTGAACTTTATTAATATGATATTTTGCGTTTTGGCACATACCTACTAGTTGTGTGATTCAATGAAAAATACAGTGATTAAAAAACATTTACGTTTTAGTTACCTTTATTTTTATCGAGGATTTATATAGTATATATTACTATATAAATCCTTGTTTTTATTTATTATTATTTTCATTAATATATCTTTCTTTGGTTGAGAATTATTTAAAGATTAAAATAATAGTTTCAAATTAATTGACACAGGCCACTTACAGGACGCCACTATTGTAGATAACAAAATGGCTGTTGGGCATGTCATGAAAAGCTCGATGCTGATTGGAGGAAATAACTAGAAAATTCTTAATATAAACATATTTTTCTTAATATAAATGTCTGTTTTTCTTAATATAAAAATATTTTTCTTAATATAAAAATCTGTTTTTCTTAATATAAAAATCTTTTTCTTAATATAAAAAAAAATATTCTTTAATTTAACTTTCCCATTCTTAATCTAAAAAAAAAATCTTAATATAACAAGGTTTTTCTTAATTATTAAGAATTGGAGTAGGAAATTAAGAAAAACATTCTTCTAGTGATATATAAGTGTGGTGTTTAGATGTTGACGTGTTGTTCGAGAACAGATATTGGGATCTGCTCTAGTAAACTGTCTAATGTATTGCATTGTACTGGTCAGTACTAATATAGAATAACAATAATATACCATTGACATGTAGGTCATTTATAGCTTGTTGTAGCTATGATCTAATTATTGACAGGAAAATGTCAGTAACTGGTCGTTACCATAGTTTAAGATGTATACTTTAGAATACTGTTTGTTGAAGGCGATAAAGCATGGCATTTTCAATCTGTCGCCTTCATTCAACATAATACCCATTGATTTACCATTAGGTGATATACGATGTAAATTATTTGACTTACTTCCTATGACATAGGAGTTTCCTTGAACATCAACTGCTACATCAGTAGGGTAATCAAGATCGTCAGAGCTGCAATAAAATACCATGGTACCATCTACATTAACGCAATGGTGCTTGTCGTTGGTAGGATCACAACAAAACAATTTCCGTTCTCTTCCATAATAGAGTGAAGGCAGAGTATCACAATCCAGTGTAATAGATCTAAGATGTCTGCCTTCTTCATTAATGATACACACTTCACCAGTTCGACCTAATGCGGTGTCCTTGTCTATTAATGTTATACCCCTACAACCATACGGACACTTTATTTTCCGTGCTAAAGTCATGGTGGCTGTGTTTACAACCTGAATATATTTCTCTTCAGGTAATGTTACCAAAGCTTCATCTTCATCTTCTTTCACTATAATACCCCATGGACATCCTGACAAATCAATCCGCGTTAGATTGTTTTGTTCTATGGACAAAAGTAAAAGCGGGTGAGTTAGATAGTTACACAGTAACAATATATCATCATCTATTACTCCGATTCCTGTAAGAATGTAGGGGAAAAAAGTCACAGGAAAAAAAGTCACGGAAAAAAAGCCACAGATAAAAAATCGCAGGAAAAAAATTCACAGGAAATAAAGTCACAGTTTATATTTTTAATGAAACATATCAAATTGCAAATGTCAAAAAAATGTTTAATCATTTATTTTTTTACTCAGTTTCATATCATTTAATATTTATGTAATATTTAAAAATATCTTGAAATTATATTTGTTTTTTTATGTCTGTAAAGTTCAAAATTAAAAAATTATGAAATATTCATATTTAATTTTAAACTTTGCATTTCATATTTAAAAAAAAAATACATGTCAAAGAAATTTTTAGTAATTATTTTTGTTAAATGTTTTTTCAACAATTATCACCCCATGTTCCTGCTTTCACTCTGTACACATGCTGTTGCAAATTATCCATGATTATAAATATGAAAGAAATGAATATGGGGTAGTGCCATTCGATCAAAAGTAAATTGAGAAATACAAGTAATTTATGCAAAAAGAGATTCTAATAAGACAATCATGGACAATGGTTCTTGAATTTCAGGGCATAGAATGAAGTCACAAAAAGGTCACAATTAACACTTGATCAAACAAATATTCATGAGAAAAAAACCCTGAAAATTAAATACCCTATAATAATATTCCACAAAATATAACCTTATTGTGACCTTTTTCCTAAAAAAAAAATAGTGTGACTTTTTTTCTTACCAAAATTGTGACTTTTTTTCCTGTGTCTTTTTTTTTTCGTTTACCTCCTGTAATATGAACTCCATCCTCAACGTTAATGGGAATACTGTTCTCAAACTGAATCTTCGAAGGGATTCGTTGTACCATTTCATGTGCTTGTTCAATTTTATGTGGATTAAATTTAACATCAAATGGATTCCTTTTAACTGTTATTGACCCAAGCGACTCAATCATTGATAGAATATTTGACTCTTCAAATACAACTCTTGAAGAAGCTTCAGATGAAATTAGGATTGACATATCATTAAACATACGAGGGACGATTGTTTTCATCGTGTTCATCAAACGAAATATTTGATCTTCAAACCCATGTTTTGTAACGAAATTAAACTGCTTTAAGACATCTTGTATTTCCTCTACTTGCTTGTCGACAGTTGACTTATCCAATTTTGAACCCGGTTTCGCAGCATCTATTTCATACATTAGTTTTTCTTCAATTTCATTTATGCGTTTAAGTATTTTAGCTTTAAATTTCTCTACGGCACGCCTGACATCATCCTTACTGGTACCCCAAGCTACCTTACTTTTCTTCCATTCATCTCTAAGCTGAGTTGCTGCATCATTTAGAGAGACCATATCCCTGGCAAATTCTTCATACATCGATGAACGTATTACTCCTTTCGCAGCGACATCTAACGGTTTTATGTTTTCGCATGCTCTATGCATGCTTGCTATGCAGGATTTACAGCAGATGCTGTCGTGATCAGAACATAAAAAATCGAGAGTCATATCTTTGTGAGTCGGACATTCTTTGCCGACCACGAAAGATTGATCATCAGTGACGTTAACGTCAACAACAAGGTGAGACACTAAGACTTTGAATTTACTATGATCAACAGTGCATTCAGAACAGAGGAATTCTTCACAATCGCTACAATATTTGACGGCAAATGACGACTTTGATGTTCTATCGCATGGATCACACAATTTATTTGAATCCATCCCGATTCTGAAATTGAATACACAATGCATAGATATAATAAATTAAATGTGTGATATACACATTATTAAATACGAAACAGTAATGGTTAGCATAAACATATTTTATTAATTAATTTAATATTGCACATTATTATATTACACATATCAATTGTAGACATTTAAATTAATCAGTAGGATTCGGAAACAAGTGCTTATATTTATATTAATCCGTATCCCTGTTGTTATCTGGTGTTCAAGGTTTAATTAGTATCGAAAGGTAGAAGTGTATTGAGAATTAATCCAGTGCTAATCAGTCGTTGTCAATGTTATTTGGTGTGCTTTAGTCAAAAAAAAAGAAACAAAAAAGAAGAAACAAACAAATGAAGTGCAAAGGTGCAAGTGCTTTTTATTTTGACATGTTTAAGTTGTGTGAATATGGTTAAGAGGTGAATCGTTTACGACTTATGATAAATTTCTGCACGTTTCTATATTTTTATATATCTATATTTAGGGCATTTGTTAAATCTGTAGAGCCAAACAATAATAAGTCCGTATTTAAGTTAATTGGTAAATTAATGGTGTGAATATATCTCAGTCTTGTTGCATTGTGACGGGGACATTGTAGCAGAAAATGGGCCGTGGTTTCTGTTGCACCACATTGAAAGAATGGGGAATTTACAATATTTTTACGAAATAAGTGATGATTGAGAGAGCTGCATTGCATACGCAACCTAGCGTGTAAAATTTGTCCCAGTCGAGTACCAATATAATAATAAATGGGTTTAGTATTGTTTTGGAGTTGAAGATTTGATTTAATTATCTGAACAGATCTGTTTGATTTAATATTTTCTGGCTGTTGGTTCCATAGTTGTACACTGGATGGTATGAAATAGCTTGCGTAGAGCGATGTTCGAGTGCGTACTGGAGGTATGACGAGTATTATGGTCATGGATCATGCCGAAATTTTGCGGAATTAAGTTACTAAGATATTGAGGAGTTAGATTATTTGACATCTTATAAAATTGAATCGTTCTATGCCTTTCCCTTTTATCTTTCAATGTTTCATACCCGGTTTCATTATATAGATTACTGAAGGATACAAGTCTGGTGCCCCCAGTCACGATTCTAGCAGCCTCAACCTGAACATTTTCTAGCTTGTTAATTAGTATTTGAGTCTTGGTATCCCAAACAACATCGCATATTCTAGTAATGGTCTTATAAAAGTAGTATAAATTGTTTCAAGAGTTTTCCGATCGAGTATAAATTTTAATTTCCCTAAAATGTTAACACGTGAGAAAGCTTTTTAGTAATCATGTCAATATGTGTATTCCAATTACCATCGTCCGAAAGTTGTGTTCCAAGGTGTTCATGTTCAGTAACAGTACTAATGATAGTATTATTCATAATAAGGTTAGGTTAATGGGGTTTATTTAATTTTAGAGAGATAGCCATGGTTTCAGTTTTCTGTGGATTAAAATTTATCAGCCATTTCGTAGACCATTCATGTATTTTTAGTAATGGTTGAGTTCGGTGGTCTACTTGAAAGTTTTGTGATTACTTAGTATATCACATAGACTAGTATACGATATGATTTGAAATAGATAACACCGTAGCTTTGAATATTCATTACCTACAATAGTGACATTTAGAAAAATCGTCAATTCATACAATGTAAAAGAACCTTCATCCCTTTTTCCAAATATAAGACTAAAATTGTGAGTTCGAATCCCGCTGAGGCGAGGAAACATTATCATTTATGTGATAAAGTTTGTCGGTGACTTGCGGCAGGTCGGTGGTTTTCTCCGGGCACTCTGGTTTTCCCCCACCAATAAAACTGACCGCCACAATATAACTGAAATATAGCTGAATGTGGCGTTAAACACCATAAACTACTACAACCAAACATAAGCTATCTAGGAAACTGACGATCATATATATTAAGTCTGTTGGATTTGTCCGCCTGCCCCACTGTACACGTCCTTTACAAATTAGAGTTGATAACAACAGTTTCCTAAAACATAGAGATACTTTATTTGACAGTCTATCAAAACTATTTTAACATTAACTACCCCAATTATTACCTAGTTTAGAAAAAAATGTATCATGAGATGTGCTTGTATTATCAAATCAGTTGACATTGGTAGTGTCCACTGTCAGTCTGAAAGTAGGAAATATACAAAAATATCATCACTGGTTTGATGGTGGGGTCCCTTTTTAATTTTTGTTGTTAATCTTTTCAGTTTTTGTTTTGCTTGGCCTAGTCATGTGAAGGTTCAAAGGGCTCAAACCCACACAACAGATCGACGTGCCCCCTGGTGGTGGATAGGGTGGGCCCTCTGATAGTGGATAGGGCGAGCCATCTAGATCGGTGGTTGTCAGGTTATAATACGAACCATACTGGGTAACGTACATGGAGAGTACCATCACGCTTTCTGCATGCTGAAGACTTACTTTGTAAATTTCAAATAAGAATAGATAAATAAGGATAATAGCAAAAGTATCGAACTCCGACCAATCTTCCAAAGGGAAAGTCAAAACTCATAAGTCTATTAACAGACAAAATCAGACAACAACCGGAAAACTGTGAAAACCGTAATGACCCTGACTTAAGCTTGGTACAGGCATTTCCAAAGAAATTGTGGGTTGAATCAGATTCTACGGCGCCAAACCCCTCGCTTTCATTACGGTTCAAAGGTTACGACTGTAAAATGTAACCGCTATAAAAGCTATATTTTTCATGCTTATCCAACTCTTCGTGCTTTGTCAGTGGCAGTCAAAAGTCCTTGGCCAGGTTGACCTATTCCTTCCCTCATTTTTTAATAGTTTGTTTTAATATATATTATTGCATTTGTTTTCTTCCTGAATATAAAACTACACAATGGACGCTACTGTTCAATAAATCAATAAATCAGACTTGAGTGAAAATTAAAAAAAATAAGGGAATGTGTTCCTAATGGTCGCCCCCTAATGTAAATCTGTCGCTATACAGCAAAATGATTTTTTAAAGGAATTAAAAGGGGGAATAAAAATGAATCAAACTAAAATAAATGATAAAGAAACAGTAATTAATTTTTGTTTTAATTTTTAGTAACAATGGCCATCTTAAATCAGAGATCAGTTCTGTCGAACACAATTGTCTAATCCTAGAACCATCCCAGACAGGCTTGGTTTAATTTAGGTAAGTTGGTTCTTAAAAAATAGGCGAGAAATTTGCATAATATTAAAAATCATCTGAAAGAATAAAAATTACAGAAAACCCCTGAATATATGATGCACTACTCATTGCCATTAAACTACAGGTAACCTTTGAGCTCATATTGATTTACAATAAAGCAGTAATGGATAATTAAAGAAAAAAAAAACTTTTCTTAGTAACGACCGCCATCTTGAATGCATAGTGAGGCTGTCGGACACAATTCTGAAAGGGTAACACTCAAGGACCATCCAAAGTAAGTTTTCTTATATTTGATTCAGTGGGTATTGAGTAGACGATTTAAATATGATCTTAATATGTATCTCAGAAGAACGTTGAATATTTGCTTAGCTACTCATTCCCAGCTGTCTGATACTAATTACAGCAACGTTTGGCTTAATTAGGTTCAGTGGTAACAGTGAAAGTATAAATGAAAATGTCGATCAACGAAACAACACAGAAACCTTCCTCCTCGCTGTATTTGTTAACTTTGTCCTATTTTGTGGACTTTTAACGGTGGATATTCAATATGTCACAATATGATGTATGTTATATGTACCATCATGCCATGACGACAACTATATATCAGAAAACTGAATATTTGACTCTCAATATTGCCATATTAAATTTTAAAACTGATACACTGTTTGCCGATAGGATTATATAAACTGGTAAAGAGGGAGAGGCTTTAAGGTGCAATATTGGCCTCACATTTTATCAAAAAATAATGCTTGACATAGAATAAAAACAATTTACTTATTTAATCATTATATAAACACATTTTCAAAAAATATATCTTTCCGTGAAATTGAATGCGCTATGACGTCATAATGACATCATATTTAGACGGATAATGATAAAAATGGACTATAAACGACACATTTCAAGTACATGTTAGCTATTTTGTATACCTCCACAGTCTTCCACAGTCTTCCACCAACACCAAATTAAGCAGGTGTTTTGAGTATAGAGGGTAAATGATTGTATCAAAATATTTTGTTGGTGGAGGGTTGTGGAGGTTGTTAAATATTGATTTATTTGTAACCTCGATCTCACCTTAAAATCAATGTATTCACTTTTCTGAGTGCATATGTACATCGTATGAGACCATTATACACAATCTATGTACATTTTATTATTCATGTCAAGGAATGAAATTTATCAGTAAATAACTAATGTTTCTGTAAATAATTGTATTGAATATAAATACAGTTTTTGTACATTGAAACCAGGCAGAAACTCAGTGCATGGCATGCTCTGAGTTTTCCTCCTGGTTTCAATATCGTCAATGCGAGAAAAGGGACTTGGGACTATAGGGGCCCTATATGGCCTCGTATTTAATGAATAATGAATTTGAGAAAATACATTATTAAAATTTGATGTGTTTTATTTTACAGACGACATCATACCCTTGATGTTAAAACTTATTTCCAACAAAATCAGTACGTATTTAACGTCATTGTGACGTCATGAGCGTGATTTGTTCACTGTTTTTCGTGGAATTTTGACTATATTTCGACTGTTTTCGAAGAAATTAAGCACCTCGCAGTCGTGCACCAGAAAAATATTTTTGCATATTATTAAAATTAATAACACACAAATACTGTTAAAGTATTTTTGATGCACGACTGCGGAGGTATTAAAGTTCTTAAAAAAAACGACGGAAAATGTTCAAATATTACAAGCGCTTAAAGATGAAGTTTCGAGGTTTGAGAAGCACGATATTTGTTATCTTTGCCGTAAAAAAACGATGGTATGTCGGCACGTAATATTATACAAGATAAAAATAAAATAAACACAACTTCATCCAAAATAGTTTTTTTCATAAGCCACCAAATATTGATTATATATTTTCTTCCGGGATACAGAGATAGTTTTAATACCCATCGCTGCTACCTCTAAAATGAAGTAAAATAGTTTGATCCTAAAGGGGTAGATATTTTTGGGCACAATCCAACATATCATTAATTACTTATCCGAAAATTTTATTTCGCTTAGACATGGGGTTAGTTTATCATCCCGCTCATTGAAGGAACGATGTGAAAAATATGTTAATTCTTTTACTTTTTCTAAATGTATCAATTAAATAGAAACTAGAACTGTACAACCACAAACAAGCATTTTTACGTTCGAATAGATAAACCTAAATACAACAATCTGGATTAATTGATAACCAGAGGCTCCCAGGAGCCAGTAATCGCTCACCTGGATCAAAGCTGCTTTCAACAACGCAAATGAACATTAAGCTTTACATGTTCTATCTTCAGCATCCACTTTAGTCAGAGATAGAAAAGTGGGGGGAAGTATGCAACTTGAAGTTGTATTTGTGCCATTTTACTCACCTCCAAGGAAACCGCAAGTTTATTTCCTCAAAACAACTAACTATAATAAATGATTGTACAACACTTTCTTCAGTGTACAGAACAAAATAGTTTCATAAATGCCCTTCCTTACGATCCAAGAGATTTGACTCCAAATGGTCACACATGGCTTACAGTTGCAAAGTCAAAGCTGATATTGTTGACAAAATGATTACACAATGGTTGATGGACGGATCATTGCGTAAAATTCCGAGAGGGGTCTACCCTATGACCAATATATCAAGATTTTGTATCAAATGAGCAAGTAGTTCCAAAAGAAGACTTTAAAAACAATTTCATATGATTAAAAAAAAAAAAAAAGTATAATGGGCAGGACTATCTGATACAATTCTTAAAGGACCACATAAAATGAACATTCCATCAAAATTTGGTTCCAATAGAGCAGGCAAGATGATTTTTATGTGAATTTCTCACAGGGTTCTATGTTAAACCGAGATCGGCTGTGGCGGCCATCTTGGTGGGAGAGCGCAACTGCCGGGCACAATTTTGGAAGAGGACCATCCAATGACTATTCCATCAAAGTTTGGTTCTAATTGAGATACTAGTTCCAGACAAGATGGTTTTTATGTGAATTTCCCATAGGGTCCTATGTTAAACTAAGGTCAGCTGTGCAGCCATCTTGGTCAGAGGGCGGGACCACCAGACACAATTTTGGAAGAGGACCATTCAATGACTATTTTATCAAAGTTTGGTTCCAATTGAGCAACTGGTTCCAGACAAGAAGATTTGTATGTGATTTTCCCATAGGGTCCTATGTTAAGCTAAGTTCGGCTGTGGGGGCCATCTTGGTCGAATTATATGTTTTGGAAATTGTTAAATAGCTTTAAAATGATGAAATAAAGGTAAATATTTCACATTAACAGCTTATCGTACCACTTTCCGCCTTTTGAGAACGAAAATTACCATCGATTTATTATTTCCTTCTAAGCAAATAATTTGACCTCGCTTTCTTCGTAAGCAACTGACCTTACTAGTGACAGGTAAAAACGAATAATTTGTATTTTGTCGCTTATTAACTGCAAACTTGCATTGTCCTTTGTCCGTAATTAACGCCGACTAAAAGCAGATTCACAGAAAATAAGAAATAAGTGGATTGTTGTACTGATTTAATGACGATTCGGCAAACTCCGTAAACAATGCCGATAATTAATAAGATGGGGTCCATTTCTTGATCGATCTCAAAATACGAGCAGTTGCACATTTTTTCCCCGATGCGCGTACATTTCATAACATTTATAAGTTACAGAAACACGTTTTATTAAGGCATCAATCATATCAAATATTTACGATTTTGGCAGCTAATGCCACTTTAATTGGAAGATAAAATATGCTTAAGCTAAAACACATTTTACCTACATGATTTATATATATTGTATGCCTGTATCTTAATCTTTTCCCATAATATTTAAATAAAAAGTAAACACTGATTCAATTCTCAATGTTTTGTTGTCCAAATCACTATAAACAATGTTCATAATCTGTTTTTACAGAAACGTATACCTACTTCTCCATTGTACGACATCACAGTTTTATAAAAGCTACATTGAAATACATCCTCGTCAAAATCTTAAGCCTCATCATCTTAGGTTTAGTAACAATCGTTTGTTTTGTTTATTTTAGTTTTTATCTTTTTAGAACATCTTATTTTCTGCTTTGTTTTTCAAATTTTTGTAAAACAATATATTTTTGTGTTTTTGAAAAAGGTACACCGTGAGATTAAGACGGAAGATAAAGCAATTTAATCCTTTTCATCCTGTTTGTAAACATTTTAGGAATTTCACAACCTTTGTTCTTCCAAGAGTCTAATGAGGAAGAAAAGTGGGATCCGTTTCCACGGAAAAGAAGATTGTTTATCTTGTAAATTGCTTTCTTTTTATAAAGTGTTCATTTAGTTGAAAAGGGTTTTTGTTTTATTGTTTCTTAAATAAAAACTTTAAGCTTGTAGATTTCGCAGTTCAGATAAGGAAAAAGATATTATTTTCCCACTTAGCAAATTTATTTTAACCAAATATAAAGAAATAACAAGATATAGCATATTCTTGTTAAATTCTCATCTGCATTTTAAAAACGATTCTTGTTGTCAAAACCAAGATGTTTTTTATTTATTTCATTGTTTTATGTAAAGATAGTTTAAACAGTTGACCAATAGCAACAAAGCAATCAAGCAATTCTCACCTCAAACAATTGAACATAAAAAAGACCTGGCCAGATTTCAGATGCACTAAGATACTAAAAATACTACTCATTTTATCCCCCTCAATAGAGGCCACCCCTCTTATAAGGGCACTTTTTCATCGTAGAAGGGATGACCTGATAAGAGGGAGGCCACTATCATCAATTTTTTTTTTAATTCACAATACCTACATCTAAAAGCTGTCTATTTATTTAATTAGATAAAATTTTATCAATAGTGTCGATTTCTTAAAACAAATAAGGTATGTGGATAAATAGAGAACAAAAAGACTTTTGAACATGGCAACACTGACCGATGATGGCGAAATGGCAAACATAATTATTAATGATGGGTTTGCAGAGAATGCAGTATATCATGCTACTTGTATGACAAATTACTTACTCAAGAGAAATAAGGACGACAGTGAAGACTATTTAACATCTGAACATGATAACTTATTTCAATCCTTCATTTCAACTATCAAAGATGACTTGCTAACTCACAAAGAGATATTCACTTTAACCCAACTGCTAGAACTTTTTTTCTGATTTTTTGCCCTCTCATCGAAAGGAAATTTGCACATCGCACAGACTACAACAGAAATTAGACAGACATATTGGTGATTTGATAACAATACAACCACAGCATTGGTCAGTGAAACCAAATAAGACAACTCTTCAGGTGATGTCTTCAACATTTTGTGAGCATATTCTGGAAAAAACGCAGAGGTAGCGTCACATCCACTAAGAGCGTGACGGGAGGGTAAAATCATTCATTTGACTCTTAGGTTATTTAGTAGAAATACCACAGTGAGAACGCGGACACCTTTGTTTATTGAGTTTCATTATTTTTATTTATTTTTTTTTAAAGATATTCATTGTAATACAATGATACATTGTAAGTTCTGTATTCTGAAAAAAAATGCTTTTCATTACCTGACTTTATGGGTCTGCTGTGAGGAAATAGATGCACACATTAACTATCTGCATTTATTTCTGAAAAGCACATATTGTGAATACATTTTGGAGAAAATTTTATCGACCTCTGAGGTGGGGCCTATTTTGGCACTAATAACCCCCAGTCCTTTGATTACAAATCCCGGTGGAGATCAGTATTGACCGCCCTCCCCCCTCCAGTTTGCATTTTATATCAAGACTGAAGCTATGCAAAACGAAAGTACAAATTTGATTTATTTCTATTTTCGTTAGGTTACTAAACAACAAAATAATAAAATGAAATTTTTCTGTGACCTTCAAAGACTTGATCATTATGATAATTAATTACATTTAGGTAATTGGTAGCAATTAATATGATGAAATAATGTACGCCAAAAATATTTACCTTTCGATGTGGACAATACGCTATTGGAGTTACCGTTCTTGATCATCAAGAATCTATGGTAAGCAATTACACTTAACCTTTACATCAATAGAAACCGTTTTCCCCTTCTTTTGATCTATGTAAGACATAACCTTACAAGACATCATACAAATTATCAATCAACATTGAAAGACATACATGTGGTAAAATATTAAATAAATAAAATGAATAATAAAATAATAAAAATAAATAAAAAAAGTAAAAAAATTAACAAAAAGGAAAGAAATAAAATAAATTTAAAAAAAGAGACAAACACTAAACAACATGATTTTTTTTTACAAGAAATTAAAGATAGCCAACACTGACCACACTATAGACCGGAGCTGTTCCCATATGATCAGGGTAATATAAAAATGGATGGTCAAAGTCCAGTAATAAAAACGTAGATATATTATTTAGGGCGCATGAGGTGTTTCCGTAATAAGCTTTTTCGGGTAATTTCAAATGTCAAAATAATTTAAAAATTTTCGGGAGTAACAATACCAGAGGGCCTAAACAGGGTTACTAAAATTCCCGTGAGTTGCAACACCAAAGGGTCTAAACAGGGTTACTAATATCTACTGAGGTTACCTCTATATACTATAATTTAATTCTTTATTTGTTTAACGAGGATTACCAACAGCCAATGGTTACGAGCAGTTTTCCTTATATACTCTATATACTTTGTAGAAGATAATCTAAGCTTTAATCACGATTACATTATTTAAGAAATTCCAATGAATAGATACATTTTGTATATCTAATAAATCATGTCAGTGCCGAAACACTGACTACTGGGAGGACGACAACCCCTGGAACTAATAGTCCACCAGCAGAGGTATAGAACCAATGATAGAAACACTGACTACTGGGAGGACGATACCCCCTGGAACTAATAGTCCATCAGCAGAGGTATCGAACCAGTGATAGAAACACTGACTACTGGGAGGACGATACCCCCTGGAGCTAATAGTCCACCAGCAGAGGTATAGAACCAGTGATAGAAACACTGACTACTGGGCGAATGACACCCCCTGGAACTAATAGTCCACCAGCAGAGGTATCGAACCAGTGATAGAAACGCTGACTACTGGGAGGACGATACCCCCTGGAACTAATAGTCCATCAGCAGAGGTATCGAACCAGTGATAGAAACACTGACTACTGGGAGGACGATACCCCTGGAACTAATAGTCCATCAGCAGAGGTATCGAACCAGTGATAGAAACACTGACTACTGGGAGGACGATACCCCCTGGAGCTAATAGTCCACCAGCAGAGGTATATAACCAGTGATAGAAACACTGACTACTGGGAGGACGATACCCCTGGAACTAATAGTCCATCAGCAGAGGTATCGAACCAGTGATAGAAACACTGACTACTGGGAGGACGATACCCCCTGGAGCTAATAGTCCACCAGCAGAGGTATAGAACCAGTGATAGAAACACTGACTACTGGG
>MJUT01065326.1:30599-47861 GCA_002080005.1 Gigantidas platifrons | reverse complement strand
ACTTGTACTTGTTATGATATAACTGTAAAATTACTCACGTGGCATTAAACAACAATCTTTTGCTCTGTGTTTTTTTCTTACCATCTGTTAATTGGCTCCTGAAAGTAGAAAGAGATACTGCAGGTATGGAATGTTGTATGTTTTAATCATATTTTTATAAACCTTGATATTTTACATTACATGCATGTATAAATTATTAGATAATATTATATTTGTTTCTGCACATAACAATCTTTCAATATTTTTAGACATCTCAGCAGCTGACTATCTCAAACAAAAACTGTCTAATTCTGTAAATGGTATGCCAGAATATCTTGCTGATATTTTCCTGCAGGAGATTGGAGTTGCTAGGTTTATGCAGCCAACACCCTGTAACAGGATGGCTGAACCTTACTATCCAAATGTTGATGGTTGGAATAAAAGTAAGTTCTTAGTAGCATTATGATTATAGATGAGGAGGAGTGTGACCAGTAATAAGAACCTCATCCTATTTATAGATTTTGTTTGTTTTTGTGTTTTAACGCCACTTTCAGCAATATTTCAGCTATATCATGGCGACCAGTTTTAATAGTGGAAGAAGCCGGAATATCCGGAGAGAACCACCGACCAAGGGCAAGCAACTGGTAAACTTATCACTTGCGGCTGCGAGTCGAGTGCATCCTTTTTTGTAATTTGCAAAGCCGGGTGTGAACCCACCCCATATTGGTGATAGACTTGTATGAGTTGTTAGGTAATCCAACTACCTAACTCATTGAGCCACCCGGGTCCTTCCTATTTAGAAAAAAGTATATTTTTACTTAAATTGAGCAAACAAATGAGCATCTATGAGCAGCTGAGCATGCCTGAATTGTGTTTTAGCATGTAGACTATTTACTGCTTTATTGCATGAGTAATACTTGAACAATAACCAAGTTGATGTAGAAAACTACTGTAAACCGGGAAATTTTCGCACCGTCTTTATTTCGCGATTTACTAACGAAATCCACATTCGCACTGTTTTAAATTCGCGGTTCACAGACAACTTAAAGTGATAAAATGTATACGGTAATATTATACAAAAACATGCTGTGTCATATTTTCCTGACGGTAAATATCTGCCTTGATCTTTCTTAGGTAGTTTGATCACATCATCGAATTGTTTGTACAATTAATTAAAACTGTGTGATACTGGTTTAATTAATCCTATGCAAGATCATTAAATGACGATTCCCCCTACGGCTTTAACTATACTGACGCATTTTGTAAGTAGTTTTCTTATATATTCACCTCACTTGAGTTTTGAATGTTAAAGAGGAACAATGTATAAATTTCTGATAAAAACGTCGGCGTCAAAATCAAGAAACTGGATAAATTTGAAATCGATCTGAGGTTAAGTGTCATAAAGCCAATACACACACGCTGGCTTGTAAGAACACTCACAAAATTATTAGACAGAACTGACTTTTTCAAAAGTGCATTCGAGGCCGCTGGCATTGTTGTTAATCAGTAAACTCTTTGATCCGTGACAAATAACAGGTGTGGATTAACCGTTGAAGTGTGACATGTTTACACAACAATTACTGTTTACTGTGCTAATCAAATGTCAATTGATGTTTTAATATTTTAACAAGCTTATAAATAATAAATATTGTATCATTTTATTTTGTATCTAATAATTTATTTCATGGAAAACAAATATCCTATGTAGAACATTGCTTTGCATCCGACGTCTGCTTATAAATGATCATGCTTTTTTCTCCTGATTTATCTATGAAAAATTGTCGAATTTGGCATTTCCTTGAAAAATTATATTCTACTTACTAGTATTTTGTCTTTCTTGAAATATTCGCGACAGTTTTATTTTCGTGCTTCCAATGTTACCACAAAAATAGCGAAAATAAAACTGCCGCGAAAATTACCCGGTTTACAGTATTGCTAAATATCAAATGTGTTTCAGTTTTTCTTTTTTTTTTCTTTTTTTGGATAGCTGTAATACAGGATTTGTATTTCTCTTTTCAGCATGTCCAGTAGAATTTGATCTTCCAACAATAGCTACCAATTTACCGATTACCTGTCATATACCAGATTATTGTACAGGGATAGAATGTTGTGTTGAGGTTGATTTTATAAAGAAATCCTTCCATTTCTACATATTATTGGACGGATGTCGATACAAGATAAAGGCTGGCATAGAAGATTTTGGAATAGATGAAACTTTATATACATTTGACAGTGGTTAGTTTATTAAAATTTGTTATTTGAATATAAGTTTCAAATTCTTCAAAATTGAGCACAGCTTTATATTTATGAAATTCATGAATTGTATGTTTTTAACTGTTGGTCATATTTTTAATGTTTCCTTGTGAAAATGTTTTTTTCTTCTTTTTTTTCGAATAAAAAAAAATATCTGAAAATTTTTGTACAATTTCCAAATAATGATTTTTTTCATTTGTAATATTTATTTCATTAAGGAATAATTTAATTTGATGTGAATACTGCAATCCGATTGGCTGATCCGCCTGGAGAAACATTGGTTATACTCGATAACCTGGGTTGGTATTGTGACGTCGCCAACGTGTTCATCCACTAACGACAAATTCAAATAGTCACATGAAATAATCGCAATTAAATTAAATTATTAAATCATTAAATTTTGTTGTAAAAAGTAAATTATAAGGAATATTTGAAATTGTTGAACAGGTTATACTTGCATAACCTGGTTTGGGTCAGTTTACGCTTTTCATAAACCGCTTCACAGTTTATTAAGCGTAAACTGACCGAAACCAGGTTATATCGTATAACCTGTTCAACAATTTCAAATATTCCTTCAATATTTTCAATTTTTTAACAGGTTATAAGATATAACCTGATTGGTGCAGTTTTTAACGCTTAATATAAAAAGCATAAACTGTTCCAAACCAGGTTATACAAGTATTATCCATTCAAAAAGTTAACATATTCCTTATAGCTTAATTTTAAAACAAAATTTAATGATTTCTCGATTTTAATTACGATTATATCATGTGACTTTATGAATTTGTGCTTTGATGAATGACTATGTTGTGGACGTCACAATACCAACCCAGGTTATCAAGTATAACCAATGTTGCTCCAAGCAGATCAGATTGCAGTATTCACATCAAAATAAATTATTTTTGATAAATCACTTATCCATGTGTGTATTTAATTAAATGTTTCTTGATATTTTCAGGTGTTGTCAAACAGATTAAAATTGGAAATATATTTTACTTGGAGTAAGTACAGACTATTCTTATTGTTATTATTATGTTGACTTCTTTGACTTATCTTTAGGAACTATTGTAATATAGACTATGTCTTGAAGATAGATTTCTATTCTGAGATTTACATTAAGATTAAATTTTCATGAAATAAAAAAATTTAACTTTTAGATGTATTGTCAAAAGGGATTAATTAGTAATATTATTTTTATGATAATGATTTGAAGAAGTACTTTAAAGTTTGTTTCCATGGCAACAAATTCAATCACACAGTAAGGCGTTTTTTATGTAAAGTAGAACTCTCAAGAGCTTTACTGTCAGAGAAGCAACTCCAAATTTCAGTAATTCCATAATTCTTGGCATATTGTGCAAACAAATTTGCTCTGGAACTCTGGAAAAGAATGCAGTTATACATGATCAAATATTAAAAATCATCAAAATGAAATTATACAGAAAGATCAAAGTCAGAAAAGATTGAATTACTGTAAATAAATAGGTTTTTGGGACAATTTGATTACTATGTTGGCTGATAACTTACATAGATGATCAAGATGTCCTAATTTTCTTTATCAGAACTTTTCTTATCACTATTGAGCAAAAGTTATTTGGTTGCAAATGTAATGGATTATTACAATCTATTTTTAGCTACATGGTAGAAGATCTGGAAGCTGAGAAGAAATTCATTGTAGATATGAACATTAGCGTCTGTTTAAATAAAGCAAAGGGCACTCCATGTGAAATTGTATTAAAGGTGTTGGAGAAAATGTATCTTCCAAAGATTGGTTGTGATTGGACTGTTGGTAACAACTTCTCTACCTCAGACTTTTTAAGTAATCTAGGACTTTCACTGTCTGGCCAGATTACTGATATTGTTGTAAAGCAGGTCATGGAGAAACTTGGTATAGCCCCATACCTGCTCGATCCACAGTGTGATGTAGCAAGTTCTAAATACCAACCGCAGCCTGATGTTGTTGGTTGGAAAATTGGTATGTTATTATAGTGAAACATTACCAATGAGACAAGAGAAAAATGAACACATAAGAACAGTCACCATTGAGACAAGGAAAAAATGAATTCATAAGAACAGTCACCATTGAGACAAGGGAAAAATGAACTCGTAAGAACAGTCACCATTGAGACAAGGGGGAAATGAACACATAAGAACAGTCACCATTGAGACAAGGGGAAAATGATCACTAGGGAATAATGAACACTTAATAAGACAATTGACCACTTATTTAGGATCAGTTGAACACGATTTTCAGTTCCAGTCTGTAATAATACACTCAGTAATGTTACTTGTAAACATGATGGTCACTTTGTAATGCTCCGATGTTTTTGTAGCCATTTACAGTTGATCAGTTATTTATTCAATTATTTGATAGCTTAATTTGTGCAATCATGTATTGAGAGCACTCTAAAGTTTTTTACCAATGATTTTTTCAAGTCGAGAATGAAAAGTGTCCATTAAATACAAGGTAAACTGACACGATGGGATAAACTTTGAGTGAACGTTGACCATGTTAGTGAGGTAACCATTTATTTAAGTTAAAATAACAGGTAAAAATATGTTCGAGAGGGTTTTCAGCAGGTTACTGGCTATTCAAGGTGACCACCATTAAGGTCAGTTTTACTGTTTTTCATGTTGGTTTTTATAGTTTGCCAATGCAGATCCTTTTGTTTTTACTTTAAGCATATTTTATTGTCAAACGAATACAGACAATGGATCAGACACAAGTTATAAACTGACGAGGTCTACTCCGTTACATATAAATCATTAAGTAGACAATATATTACAAAAACATAGCATTATTTCATTTATAATTATTTGAGAAAAATGACATAATACTGCAACATATATTGTGATTGATGTTGAGTCGTTGCCGTCAGATGAGATAGGAGTACATTAACATTAGACAAATCTTTTAGTGTCTAAGGAGATGTTCGTTATGTTATTTGTTATATTATTTATCATTACAGTTAAGCTTCTTGTTTTAAGATTTCTGTATTTTTTTTTATTTAAGATTGTCCTGAAACTATTTCAAACCTAACAGAATTGCATTCAACATCATTGGCTACATTGGCCTGTAATATACCAGCACACTGTTCTGCCTTTGACTGCTGCATGTATATACCATTCCTAAGGAAGTCATTCCATGCATACTTTGACCTCAACATGTGTTACAGGTCATTTAAGATAGGAATAGAAAAGCTTGTCATTGACCTGGATTTCTTGACTTACTCCTGGGGTAAGTGTTTTGTATCTATAATATATTTGACTACATTTTTATATATTTCGCCACACTCACAAAAAAACAAGTTATAATTTCAGTCAATTACAAATTTTCTTGAACAGTAATTATCATATGTTAATTATGAAATAATTCTCCCATGTTATGTTTTATGCTCATTTTAACAATGATGGATGCAAAGTGATGCGCATATTTTAGACTAAGAGTCTTGTATCTCTCATGGGGAGGCACTATATTTGTTGATATTTTACATAGAGCAAATTCTAACTGGGCATTTACAGTAATTTTGTAAGTCAATGCAGCCTTATGGGTACATAGAATTTGGCTTTTCCAATTCCCTCCCCAAATGAAACTCCCATTTTACGATGAATTACAGAAACAGTAATGACTATATTAAAACCAAATATGGAAAATTAGACATTGAATTTTATTATTGAAGAAATAACATCAACTTTGGATATAACTATTTAAAAATATAACTTTTTCAAGGGGTTTTGCAAAGTTAACGGAACAGCCGTAAACACCGTTTGTGGAGAACTGCCCCATTTAAGAAAATATGACTTTTTAAACATAGTTAAGAGAAATATTCTTTTAAGATTCAAAGAAAACATTATTACTGTCTATTTTTATTGCTTTAATTGCTGGCTTACTGTATGTGATCAAATAGTGAAATATTCTGGAAAACACTGATAGGACATCATGCATATGCTAAAAATAATTGTATTATTTAGAAAACAGTTTTGTTTACAAATCGAAAGTAGCATGCCATATTAGAATGTTTAACTACTTTACTTTATAATGATTTTATTGTCAACATCTGTAATGTTTAATCTGACTTTATTTGAAATGTTGCTCTTCATTTTGGATGCTTATATTTCATCAGAAGAACATGAATTGAATGAATGAATGATTGTTGTTTTAAAAACCAAGTGATATATTGTTCAGTGATATAAATTGAGAGAACAATCTGCAGGTAGATCTCTCAATAACTCGGACACATTATCATGACTCTGAGCCATCCAGACTTTCCCTTATTCTTAAATACTTTGTGCTATTCATAAAAACAATAAATGCCATTTTGATAGCCCTGGATTTAATCCAACCTGGGATAAAACTTCTGAACTTAAGACAAGCATGCTAACCATATTATACAACCAAGTTGATCTAACATGAATTGTTAGATATGAATGGAAAAGTCTTAAAATGTACACAAATTAATGTGTATTGCTTAAATAGTGTAACATTTCACAATGCATGTTTGTTTCAATTTAATTTTATGTTACATTGGGTTCAGGGAGAGAACAGATTTATTTTGGGAATGTGGGAGTAACCTTTATTAAGTATTTTGGATTTCTTGATCTCTCCCCCTCTTTAAAACTGCTATTGTAAATGATATCCCATATGTAGCACACATGCATACATTTATACCAAAGTGAATTTTTTTGTTCATTTCAGGTCAGAAAGATAGAAAAACACTGCTAGATGCATATGATTTTGAGTAAGTTATGTTGAAAGTGGCGTTAAACACCATCAAACAAAACAAACTAAAACAATGAACATGAATAAAGATATGTCATAATATTCTTTTTTTTAGTGTCTTTAGATTTTTGCTTTATATTATTTTTAGTTAATTGTTCATAAAGAAAACATATGAATAAATATATTTGGACTTGAAAAATGAATATGGCAAAGAAATTTTTACCAAACCTTGTTTAAATTCATTCACACATAATTTTCTTTGATTTTAACACGTTTTGGATGTTGTTGGACAATTTAGGTAGAAAAAGACAATTTTCTGGGGATACTTCCCCTTTCAGTTTTTACTTTGGATGCTATATCTTAATTTGTTGTGTATATGTAACATTAAATAGTGTCCGCCATGAAATAATGTCCTCCCTTACAAATGTCTCCTATGATGAAAGTCCGAGGACGGAATAAAGCACAGCAATGACTTCGTTCGGTCTGTGTAAGGTTTTTCATTACAAATATAACACAACCGGACACAATTTCACAGGACATTATTATGTCTTAGGGGTCATCCATAATTGTCAACCATTTTCCAAAGTGTGCAAAACGCACACTTTTCCAGACCCCCCACCCCCCTCAAAAAGTGTACATCAACCATTTTCAAATGCCCGGCATGCAGATAAATAATCAAGTTTTGGAGCATTTCAAGTACAGATACTGCGTTCTTAATATTGATTTCTTTTTTATAGGTTGAAAGAAAAAATATTATAATTGTTTTATTTTGTCCGTGGATTTTTTAAATACGGTTTTGTTTTGGCAAAACATTCCCAAACAGGGTTGTTTGTCGAGCCATGCTTCAAAAAATAATCGGAGTTAGAATTACGTTTCACATCTCTATTTGATTTTGCTTTATATTCAAGCACACAAAAGATATGTACGCAAAACAACAATAAAATAAAACCGAACTCCGCGGACACGAAAAAAATCCGGAAAGTAAAAAAAAAGCATACGCTAAAATTGTCGATTTTTTCACCCCCTCCCCCCTAGCGTGCGCTTTGCTCACTTTGGAAAATGGTTGACAATTATGGATGACCCCTTACACCTACAGGTACATTTATGTACAATATACTGCCTTTCAATAATTCTTACGATAATGATCAAAGTATGTACATGTATAACATTTCAGATAACTTGTGTATAATACTTTCCCAGACATGTGATTTCCCTTGTAAACAACATGTGTATTATACACAATTATTGACTCTTATTGTTGACATAAAACATTGAAATGTATGTTTCAGTTTCTTGGTCGACTACTACGAGGATGAAAGTTACTTCCGTGTGGACTTGAATATGAGCGTCTGGTTGGACAGAAGTAGTCAGTATGTTACGTTTGAAATCTACAAAAATCACATTTTACCAATTCGAGCTTGTGACTACGATACCAGTTTTGGAGTTCCAGGTAAACATTTGATAATAAATCACATAGTCTTTACTTATTTTTCCTAATGGTCAACTTTGTAAGAAATTTGATCATTTTGTGGTATTTTGCATGTATAATGCAAGTTGTTTTGTCCAACTATCAATTCACTGGTCATACTTGAAAATGATTGACAAACAAGGATAATACGTCACATAAAAACAAACAAATAAAAAGTAAATAATTGTTTATTTCAAAAATAGATGTTGACAATCCAATTGAATTCTTGTGATAGCTCAATTCATGCAGGTTACTGTTTATATTCATCTCACAATTATCTTGTCTGGTCACCTACAAATACAATCTTTGGTCACACACAACCCTTAAATAAGATGCCCCTTGTTTTCTTCTGGAAAAAAAATAGCGTCTTATTTAACGAAAAATGTGGTAATCTATTTGAACACCAAGGTTTTATGTGGATTTGAGTTGCCACCACAGGGGAACATAAATTTTAACTTTTTTTTTATAGTATCTTTTGATAGGTCCAATTGTAAACCATTGTTTTATGTCTGCTATGCATGACAGCATCAGTCATTTTAGTTTGCTTATTTTATAGGATTTTACCTTCCTGCTTGGTATGATTATCATGAATTACCACAAAACTCAGTATTAACACCAGCAATGGCATCAAGACTCCTACAATTCCTAGGAATTGGTGAAATGATGGCTTCCCCACAATGTCAGAGATCTGGGGTCAAATACAGTCCTTCTATTAATGGCTGGAAAACAGGTAAGAAGAATTAATGTCTACTCTCCTACTAATGATCTGGTAAGAAGAAATAGTGTCTACTCTCCTACTAATGATCTGGTAAGAAGAAATAGTGTCTATTCTCCTACTAATGATATGGAGACCACAACAGTTCTGTTCATGACTGGGAAACCAGCAAAGAATATGTAGCTCACACACCATCAATTATCTCGGGATCTTTTCTCTGGATGGATAAAACAAGAAGAGGAAACACACACTAATGACCATCTGGATCAATGTACAGTTCTTCTATTTTAACTACCATGGTCGGTGGTTCTATTCGGGTACTCTGGCTTCTTCCACCACTAAAACTGGTCTCCATGATATAACTGAAATATTGCTGAAAGTGGCACTAAACACCAAAATTCAAATCAATCAAATAAAATCTGATATAACTGGAAAATGTTTGAGAAATGATGTGTCCAATATTGAGAACCGTGCATCTTGTTAATGTCGAATGAAATTGTTGACCATCACTATTTAGACCTTCTTCTCATTTTTCCTGTAAATGGTTTAAAAACAAACAGGAAACAATGCTTTCCCAATGAAACAGACAAAAATGGTGCATATCCACTTCATGTCCACAACCTGGGTCACAATACTGTCTTGTAATGGCAGGAAAATAAAAACTTTCATTACTTTCTTTTCAATGCATCATGTTTGTTATCCAATAATTAGTCTCCTGGTAATGTATTGAAAATCTCTCCTTCAAAAAGTTATGTGAATATCATACATCAACAACTTCATTATATGTTACTACATGTATTTTGATCTTCTATATATAAGTTTTGATATTTTGACAAAAAACATGATTTCTAGATGATGTGTCATCCTATAAAACTGGGAGTTTGGAACAGTCTCCAAAGTGGTCTGAAAATATCAAAATGCATGAGTACCTGGGGATTTAGGAAGCCCCCAACCCCTTGCCTATTTTTTCAGCTTTTTTTTTTAAATTTAAAACTAACTTTCATCTCTGCTAATAGAAGTTATTCTGTTAATGGCTTGTTGACATGTATAAAGTGTTATTTCTCAGGAACAATATGTCTACAACACATTGCTGACAAACAGATAAATGTATACACTAACATCAACCATGTGGAGCCCCATACATGTTTGTGGTAGTATAATTGTCAGACTAAATGGGTAATTTGAAGGATTCTGTTTTAATATTTGTAACGTTGTTTTTTTTTCTGCCAATATATTGGTTTGATTAGGAATTACCCTAATGAATGTATGTTTTCAGTAAATATTAAAATTTTGTATTAATAATATTTCTTGCATATTTTTGTAGCCTGCGCTCTGGATATGCCAATGATTGCATTAGACTCATCAACAACAGGGTCTGTTGCTGAAACATGTACTGATATTGATTTCTGTACAGATGTAGATTTCTTAGGAAGACCATTCCATACTTATATTTATCTAGATCCGTGCAATAACACAGGAACAATTGGAATTGAAAGATTCAATCTACATTTAAATTTGTCAGATGCCAGCTTATTCAGTAAGATTTTATTATATACTGTAATTTATATTTGTTGTTATCATATATTTGGAATAACTATAGTGGTGTAATGGTCAGTGTGCTTGTGTACGATTAAATAGTGTCCACCATGAAATATTTTCCTCTGTTACAATTGTTTTCTATGATAAAGTCTGAGGACGGAATAAAGTGCAGAGGTGACTTCTTTTGGTCTGTTTGGGATTTTTCATTTTAAAAAGATACAATCGGACACATTTTCACAGGACAATATTATGGCTTACACTTGCATAGAGTGCAGTAGATGTGGGTTTGATCCTCAGATGGTTCAATTCAAAGACTATTGAATTGATATTTGTTGCTTCTTCAATACACCGGCAGCATCAAGAAGTAGGTGCAAAAACTAGTTTGGCTCAGAGTAATGTCAGGATTATGTGTCCGAGTGGAGCGATATGTTTATCTGTGGACTATTATTTCAGTGAGATTATGTTTATCTGTGGACTATTATTTCAGTGAGATTATGTTTATCTGTGGACTATTATTTCAGTGAGATAGTAGTATGGCAATATAACTCTGCATGTTGGTCTAGTATAATACAGAGATCATGAAAATATTACTTGTTTCAGCAATGATAACGCTAAAAGATTCTCACTTGGTGTTAAACTGCAATCACTCAACTCACTCAATCATATATATTTGGTTAGACATTGCTTTTTCTGAAAAAAAAAATATCTAATTGTTGTCTGGAAAATCAGTGACAGAAAGCAAGTGATGAAATTAATAAATTAAAAAAAATAGTTTGTTTCAATGTCAAGATTAAAATACAAAATATAAATCACATTAGTATTCAAATATACAAGTAGCAATAACAATACAAAATAAAATCTACATTACAAACCTGACCTAAAGAGGTTCAGTAAGGTTAGTAAAAGATTGTTCTTAATTGAATTATATCTTTAATGACTTTATTTTATATTAATCATACTGAATTATTTTTCTTTTTAGATGTGGAGAGAAAATTTAATTTGCGAGGCGTTGTAAGACTTACGTAAGCAAACTTTCCATTATTCAATTTGGGTTGATACTAGATAGAAACAATGAATAGTTTTTGATTATGGTAACTTTATTAGAAAAGGATATAGATAATGGGTAAACTTTATCACTTGCGGCTGGAGTCGAGTGCACCCTTTTTTGTAATTTACAAAGCCGGGTGTGAACCCATGCCGTATTGGTAATAGGCTTGTATGAGTTGTTAGGTAATCCAACTACCTAACTAATTGAGCCACCCGGGCCCTGTTATATGATTGGTATTTAACTGTGTTGTACAATATTTTTTTCACAAAGATAATCATATGATAAGGAGAGAGGGTGACAAGTCATAATTAAAGATCACAATTAAATTGAGTTGTCATAGTAATAAAATAATTCATTTAAATGTCTTACCACAAATTTAGAAATATTTCAGCTATGTCTAATGTGGTGTGAATGTAGTTTTTGTAAATGCTTCTTTACTAAATAATTGAACATGAACATTTTCATTTAATAAATAATAGTGATATAATTTTTTCTTCAGGTATAAGATAGAAGATTTTCCTGTAGAACGTCAATATAAGGTCAACCTCAACATAAAGGTTTGCTTTAACAGTACAGTAGAATGTGAGATCGATATGAACATCTTCACCAATGCCATGATACCAAAGAGACAATGTCAGTGGGATATGGACTATTCTACTTCAGGTAATAGTATTACCGTAATACAAGAGAGTTAGGGGGTTATGGTGTTTAACGCTACTTTCAACAATATTTCAGTTATATTGTGGCGATCAGTTTTATTGGTGGAGGAAACCGGAGAAAACGACTAACCTGATGCAAGTCGCAGACAAAATTTATCACATGTTGTATTTATCGAGTACACCTTGCCATGACCGGAATTCAAACTCACAACTTTAGTGGTGATAGGCACTGCTTGCATAGGTAGTTATAAATCCAACTGCCATATGATCACAGCCACGATGTCTGTGGAATAACAAAATAATCCAACTATTCTCTTCTTGCCAAAAATAGAAAGGCTATTTTTATTTCTACAGTCAAACATGACAAAACCAAACCCTGAGTAAACTGGAATCCTGCACATTCCAATTCAAGTTTTAAATCCCAATATTTTACTATAGTTGTCTTTCCAAATAATCTGCTGATAAAATGGCCAATGCTCATTCTAAATTTTTAAAAGAAAAATATGATCTTGTTAAAAAAGCAGAGAAAAATCTGGAACCTACACAAACAGGACTAGAAATTATATAGGAAATATGAAAGACAACAGGGTTCAACATCCTTGAAGGAAGATGACATATGCGTGGTTATCTGAAGAAAACTTAACACCTGAGAGAAAATGACAGTGGCAGGAAATATAATGAACTGAATGACTTGGTGATCAAGTGGTTTAAAAAGACTAGAGATAAAAACATTCCATTAAGTGGACTTGTTATGCTGGAAAGGGGATTGAATTTTCTAATTAATTATACTATGCAGTTTTTAATGCCTGAAATGGGTGGTTTAATAGTTAGAATTTCCACTAGCATATGATGAAAATGTAGTGAATGATATCCATTTGAGAATTAAAGAATTTGTTGATGGATACAACCTATTATATTTTTGTTGCTGAATCAGATTTTTTCTTCTTAATTTTGCGAAGTATTCCCAAAATCCTACATTAATAAGAATTAAATGGCATTGATCTTCATTCTATCAAGCAGATGACAATATAATTTTGTTCACACTCATGTTAGTGAATGAGTGTGTGACAGAGATATTGTGGAATAGCAATAAAAGTGCTGTTCCTTTACTTTTAATTGTGTTTTTGTGTAATGTTGGACAGTCTCTCATGTTCATCTACATCCATATCCTCTCTTACTAAATATGTTGGATTTAAGAAATATTTTAAATTTTCTTTATCCATATTTTCATGTATTATATAAACTATTTAAAACATTTTGTGGATTCCCTCAACTTCACTTACAATTACATTTTCTCAGAGTTTCATGACTGACTGTTGTGTTTACTATTTTCCATACTAAAAATAACTATTTTTTACTGTCAGTTCTTTATAAGCACATCTTGATATGAACAGTTTCTCAGTAAAATAAATACTTCTTAGAAATTACAGATTGTTGGGACATTACAAGATTAATTGAACCATTAAACTCCAATGCTTGTTTTGGTAGAGCTGCTCTTTCTCAGACTATGACAAATTCTTATTTAGTGGGGTAAGGCGTTTAGACTATGGTATTAGCTTACTATGATGTTTACCTTTATTTTGTTTAAGACTACTTACATTAAGGGAACTGCATCACTGGCGTAATGGTTAGCGTGCTCGCCTCGACTGTGGTAGATCATGGGTTCGAGCCCTGGTCGGGTCAAACCAATATTTGTTGCTTCTCCACTAAGCATTAAGGAGAAAGAGCAAAGACTGGTTGACTCCGAATTACAATAATGTGTCCAAGTGGGGCGACATGTCTGTTAGCGGACCGTTGTTTCAGTGAATTAGCACTTTAAAAATCCAACTCAGTGTGTTGGTCTAGAACAAAGCGGACCTCATCATTTCATTGAAAATTAACTTGTTCTCGCCATGATATAGCTGAAAAATTGCTGAATTGACATTAAACAACACTCACTCACTCACTCAATAAATGGGTTTTTACATTACAGGTTTTTCATTGTCAAGTCATGTAGGAATGCTGGGTAAGACTGTTGGACAAACATTGATATCACAGGAGATAACAGATTTATTTAATTTACTTGGTATTGGTTCCTATATAAAGGGTACTCCATGTGCTATGGCAGATTATTCTCCAATCAATGCTGAAAGATGGCAAAAAGGTAAGTATTATAAATTATAGAAAATGAAAAATTTTTGTTCTTTAAGATGTACATGTACATTTTAATATTGTGTAACAGGTAATTTTTGCCGTATTAAGCGGTCAACTCCCAACCTTAGATATTAAAATAGCAGAATATTATGTAAAATAAATGTCAAGATAAGTCCTCCATACATGTACATGTCCTGAGGTGTAGATATCTCATAGTCGTATATTAACATTGATCGAAAACTTCTCACATACATTTCAACTTTGTCATTATATGTTGGTCAGGAAAGATGTAGATCTTTATATATTTTCAAAAAGTTTTATTACCAAATCCAAATGGAACTTTGTTAGAACATGCTTATATATGTAAGTGCACATGCGATAGAAGAGTGTAACTCTAGAGTTACAAAAATAATGGAAAAACAAACATTTGTTGCTTACTGCAACACAATTTTTTTGGCGGCAAGATTTTTGAAAACTCAGAAAAAATATTAGCAGAAAATAAATGTCTTCTTTTGATTCCAAAATGGTAGAAATTTCACACCGAAGAAATTAAAGGTGATATTATTGTATAATAGTATTGTTTTCTTGTTGGAAAGAAATGCCCTCAAGATTTTTTGCAACTTAAACCAAAATCTATTTCCTCCAACAATGTTACTTGTTAGTTCTAACAGGTAGCTATGTAGACTGTTGTATCCTCTCGTCCGTTGAAATCGGTTAACACCTGAAATCGGTCACCATTTTGGAATGCGCTGTCATGTGAGTTCAGATGTCGATGACGTCATTTATCCTGCAAACTGCGTCCTGAAATAGATAATGAATTTACTTTGACTTTGATCTAGACAACAATGAGATTTAAACAGATAAGAAAAGATTTCTATAGGTTTTGGTGTCAAAATGGTGCCATTTTACTATTATCATTTTGACTTAATAATCAAAGTCAAATATTTCCAGAAAAACACAGTCCGAAGTGGATAATTTGCATATCCTGTGTTTGTTTACATTCCACTGCACATCTTGACCTATATTTACAACTCCATTAGGCAACGGAAATGACATTGTTTTTGTTTTGAAATTAAGTAATTCCTTAGACAATTTTCAGATTTTTAGCGGGAATTTGTGGGTAATAAATATATGATTTATTATGAATCACATGGAATTGGACATGGATAAAATTGTACGTGAAAACAGAGATATTATCTGCTGAAAACAAGTGACAGCAAATACAATTTAATGAAAAAATGGCGAAATATAGAAAAAGCAAATTAAAAAATATTGTAAAATGCAATCTCCTAGGCCTATTTGTGTTCCACGCGACTATTTTATGGTTGACCGATTTCAGGTAACGTGACTTGGGCGCTATTACAAAACATATGCAAACAAAGATCAGCGAGCCGACATTTCTTCATCAAATTAAACGATGTCTTGGTATTTTATTTGGCTTAAGTGCTCAAGTAAACATGGCATTTATCTTTGATATAAATACCAATTTGAATGAGAATTATAAGGAAATGTCTTAACTGACCGATTTACGGTCACATGTGGATATATTATTTACTTTAGATTATGTATCATCACACTCCTCCCCCTTTATTACTATTGATGTCTGTAATATTTAAAGTTGTTTTGCTCTATGTCATTTCCTTCAAAGTATTTATAACTGTGACTTTGCTATCACTTTTTACTTTCACAATTACCTATTGCCTGACCTGCACACCAGATTGGTCAGTCGTCGATAGGAGTATTTACACTGACCAATTTGCAATTTCAGTTTTGCCATTGCTCAACCATTATTACAGTTTTGCAATTAAATTTGTAAAATTGATATTGGAATGGCAAAGTTAAAAAATTAAAAGTAAAATTTACTTTTATTAAATAAATGGTATTTTTTGCAGATTGTATAGAAGACGTCACACTACTCACTATTCCTAGCAATGCTGCGTGTAACCTTCATAGTACCTGTACTAATGTGGATTGTTGTATGTATGTGGATTTTCTGCAGCAAGGCTTCCATTCTTTTGTACGGTTAGATCCATGTTACCACAAGCTCAGCTTTGGTTTAGACAGACTTACAGAAACTGTTGATTTAAATGCATATGCATTTGGTAAGATATTTAATTGCAAATTCCATATTTAGTTCCCTCACAAATAATAATTGAACAATCACAATATAAATCATACAAAAAAACTTATTTTCTAAAACTTCTCATTTTGATATGCTGTTTGAAGCTTACACAACTGAGGCCCTGGGGTGATTGGGGTTTGTGTTCTGGGGTCTGATTGGCTACTAAAACCTTTTTAATATTGTGTAATATTCTTATTTGTAGGAGTGGAAGAGACGAAGACGATGATGAATGTTGTCAGAATAACGTAAGCGTTTTTTTTCTTTTTAAGATATGGTAATATTTACTGTAACGAAATGAATTTTAAACACTTGTAGTTTTGATATATTGATACATATATTAATTGATACATGTGCAGAAGTACAAATGCATAATAAAATATCAAAGAATTGGCACTGATATAAATGGTTATATTTTCATTAGTAGATCTTTTCTTGTCATTAATAATTTTAGATTTTACAAATGTTGTATTTATCATTTTAGCTACACCATAACCAATCAACAAGCAGCTGGAAAATACCAGTTGGATATGTCAATGAAGATTTGTTTTGAGACGACAGGAGCGTGTTATTTTGAGATGTCTATTTTTAGTGGCACACAGCTACCCAAAAAGTACTGCATTACTGGGTCT